>JAJHUR010000037.1:0-20944 GCA_027495735.1 Lutjanus campechanus
TTAAATGACATGTTTGCACTATTCAGATCAGCATGGAAGAAGCCAACAGTGGAAATGTGTTTGTGTATAAAGTAAATGTGTAACATGATTGGATTTTTATGTAAGAGAATATTTTTTGGAATATAGCCTACTTTAAATAGGGTGCACAATATGATCTCATCATCTTTATCTTGACTTTAAGTGTGGATAACTTACTCCAATTGTCTCCTTTAAAGTTCCCATGAAACAGCCAGCGGAGTGCCTTTTGCTTACATGTTTCCTATAAAACAGGCAGTTCAGGGAGGGACTTGTTGAGGACATTGATTGGTGGATACAGTAGCCAGTAGTGATGCTTGAGTGAAATGCTAGGAGGGAGCGCTCATAGTGAATACAGCCAGACCAGGAACAAAAGAGCCTCCAAGAACAACGGATGCCAGTTTGACAACAGGGAATAGGCTACCAAGGTTGTTTTCTGTCTGAGTTTGGCTCCCAGCAGCGTGGGGCTGACCGAGCTCATGGCATTTAGCCAAGATTGACAGAATCAAAGTAACTTAGCTAACCGCTAACTGCTGTTAGCTTGGTTAGCCCTGGGCTGATGGGAGCCATGCTTGCCTTGGTACGACCTTGGTGCTGTATTTCCTGTGGATTTTGGAAGCTGTGTTCGTCTTGGTGAGCGGTTTTATTCACTGGGAGGCTGTCCAGTTTTATGGGCAAACAGCAGTTAGGAGCTAAGGTTAGACACTGAAGCAACAAGTGAAGCCAAAGCCATCTGTCTATCAGTGAAATCTGTGATAAAATAACTGAATAAACAACTTGAATTTGAATTTGAATTTGATGAATTGATTTGTTGTCAACTGTTCAGTTAATCTAGTTAGATGATCAATTTATCATGTTGTGTCAATTTTTTTTGGGGAGGGGGTCAAAATTCTCTGATTTCACCTTCTCAAGTGTGAGTATTTTCTGGTTTCTTTAGGAGAGTGTGATGAGGTGTTTGCAATCTGCCAATCTGCGAGCTCACTGCTAGATGCCACTAAACCTTCAGACTGGCCCTTTTAAGGCTTAGTTTATGGAAATCACAAAAAATTTGCCCGCAGTGGTATCAAGCAATCCACATAGTTTAGTTTTTTATTGTTAGAGGTTTTGAGATTTCTGCCATTGAGATTCTCTGCTGTCACCCTGGTACAATTGTGAAGAATGGCATTTCATTCATGGGGCTCAAAGGATCAAAAAATGAACTGGAAAAACTCAACAGTGCCTTTGGCCCAGTCCAATGTGGCGGATACTCATAATAATCCAGAAGAACCTAACTGTGACTGGTATCAGCTATTTTTAACCTCCACTGCAATAAAGACAGGTGTAAATGAAGGTAATGTGTAAGACAAGGCAAACCCACAGTAAAAGCAGGGTTACATGATGAGCTTAAATTAATGCAGAACCTCAGTGACAAGATGAAAGTATATATGTCTCTATTTCACCTACTATACTGAAAAAGCAGAGCTCCTTACAAATCCTGGCATCTTCAAAGCTGTAAATCTCCGCAGAGAGCAGTAAGTGGTGTGTCACAGACGCTAGACCGTGTTGACAAATGAATATTTATGACAGTGGGAACCATAACAATTAGCATTAGCTTTCATCAGGATTCTGGGTTAAATTACTCCACTCATGAGGCTCCTCAAAGCCTTTGAACATTAAAACACTTAATTGACAAGGAGGATGGGCCACTACAGAACAATCACGCTGTCAAGACAGCAAAATCAGCATGGGTGCTTTAAAATACAGCTATTTATCACTGAGTATCACAAGTATTGTCAAAAATTAATGTCATAAACTTGTCATACTTATTGTACTTCAAATAATAACGTAGATCTGCACATACTTTGCACTTTTTTTTAGACCCTAAGTGGTCTTAAAAGTACCATTCACTTAAAATTGCATCTACATGCTGTGTATACATTAGCTCCAGGTATGTAGCCTGTTAAAACCCATCTGCCTGACCTGGCTCTGGGTGTCATATTACATACCGATATCAAACAATTCATCAAAGTTTAATATGAAAAATAACATGTTTGAGTGGTAGGGGTCCTACTTTATGATCACCGCATTGAATCACAAATAAATTTCAAAGGGAGAAAGAATTAGGGAGACGACTGTCTACAGGAGCTTGTAAGCTGTCACGCCTGATGTCTCGTCAGTGGCCTCAGCCACAGAGGCTGCAGCTGCTTCTTATTAATTTAGGATAAAACAGCAAATCTCTTTTTTCTCCATCGTTGCAGTATGAATTTGTGATTATAACTAATAAGATTGGGTGTAGTTTTAGCCACCAGGGATAGAAATGAGGGTTTGTGGTTCGGGTGGTTCATCATGATGATGTGATATTAGTCAGAGTCTGTACCACACAAACATGTTTTCTTTCATCTGGAGAACAATGATATTTTGGGCCAGAGCATCTATGGAGCACTACTACATATTTTTCCTTTTGCAGTTTTATTGGGATGTAGCACTTGGCCATATTGCAGTCTTGATAATACTGCAATTAATTGTGCAGCCCTAATTATAACCTGGCCTATAATGCAGCTCCATCAGCACTTTGTTTCGTTTTTTAGAAACCTTTTCTGTGACCTTCTTGAAAAAAAGTCTAAAGCTGACACTGCCAAATACAACAAACCAACATTAGAGTATGATGTGTTTATGGATAAATGCATCCTGTCTACCTGTCGATCCTCAGCCCTCCTACTTCTGACCCCTCAGCTGCCTGTGTTATTTTTAGAAATATTAGCAGCTGATTATGCAGTTGTGTTCCCTTCCGGGCGTTAACAAGGTGTTGGGGCAGCAGATGAGGCCGGCCTGGCGGACCTTCAAGTGTTGGCAGTGCGGAGTAGCACAGGATGTTCTGACAAGCACATACTGGAGCTACACACTACTCTGTCTGAGGGCTGAGGCATCTGTTCAGTGCACACATGGTTGAACCTATGTACAAAAACACACAAAATACACACTCTTAAGACTTGACGTAACAGCACACAGCCAGTTATGCCAAAAACATAGTGTGCAGACTCATCCTTTCACTTAGTCACTCAGCATTAATAGCGTGAACTGATAAAAAGTGCACTACCGAGATTCATGACTGGAAAGATGGGCTTCTCGCATTACTATTAGTCATCTAACTAGAATGTATAATTGAATATGAATATTAAATGACAGCATGGCTGGACTAAATAGTATCATTTCCCTAAATCAGAATCTGGTTAATAATCACATTAAAGTTTCAATAATCATAAAATTGGATGGTGGCAGGGGACAAAGCAGCATGAGTTTCCATATTGCCTTGATTAGTGCTATTCAATCATCAGTCTCTGTGCTAATCAAATATACTAAACACCACTTTCTCAATCTGTCCAAGAAAGAGGAGAGTATTACAGCCAAGTCACTCACTGTAATTCACTTTCCAGTGTATAAACTTTTCAAAGTCAAGGATGTTATCAGAAACCAAACACTGACTGAAAGTCTGTTCTGCTGAATATAGCATCTCTGCGATAACAAATACATCATCTGTTGCTGCTTTTCAGGGTTCTCCCCTCCAAACAATTTGTCTGCATCTAAGAGACCTATTTTAGTTTGTTCCAAAGCGAATCTCAGGCTGTCATTTCTGCGAAAACATAGAAATGGAATTCATGAATAAGTCCTCGAATAGAGATTAATGAAAAGAATTCCATTTTCAGTTCATTGTGCAGAACAAATTCATTCATCTCTTCCTCCTGTCCTTGGCTTGAGTTTAGTGTAAAGCTACAGTGTGCTGACAGGAGACACAAGTAGGGAAATCACATTTAAGGAGTTGGGAAGCAATGAGGTTGTCTTATGTTTCCTTCAGCATCTTTTTTTCAGTTTCAGTAAAGTGTTGAGGAAGTTTTAATACTGACATACTCATTATTAATCATCATTGTGACATTTCTCCACTGATGCATGTCTATAAGTCCTGTTTGTGCCACTGTGCGTGCGTGCGTGTGTGTGAATAACAACAGAACAAAGACATATAATTTCCCCAAGAGGGATTGATAAATTATAGAAGGAAAAAAGTAGTCAGTCTAAAAAAAAAACAATTTTGATAGTTGAATAATCATTGAAGTCATTTATTGAGGAAAAATAAACCATTTGCGGTTTCCAGGCTGTGAAATGTGAGGATTTGCTTTCTATATTGTTGTAAATTGAATATCTTCAAGTCTTGAAATGCTTTTCTGACAAAACTGTGAATTTGTAGATGGTAGCTTGAGCTTTTAAAAGTGGTGCTGGGCATTATTTTCCAAATTTTATAAACTTTTATATATAGAATAATAAATTATTGGATTTTTGTCGGACTATGGCTGTGTCCGAAATCACTCCCTGCTCTCCATAGTTTACTCAACAGTTAGCTGTAAAAAAAAAAGAAAAGGTTTTGTACACTTATTAGTCATTATAATGATCACTCTAAATAATCATCAGTAGTTATTTAATGGTTATTTTTAAATCTGTAAAATCATGCATTGTGAGATTCTTAGCAGAAAGTACTTTTTTGTTCCATTGTAGAATTTCTGAGGACACTATATAGTGGATACATTTACACACTCAATTTGGACACTAAAATAAAAATAATAAAATAAAATAGAAGCTACTAAATATATATAGTAATATATAGTACATTATATAGTAAATGGGGACTTATTTTAGACACTGTCTGTTTCTTGGCCGCTGCTCTAATTTCCTGAATTCTCTGCTCGTTGCCAGGGAACCTCACACTGACAACAAAACCCCAGAAAGACCAAGAAATCTGTCACATTACCTCTTTATAACCAAAATGCGCTGTTTTTACACTTTAGTTTTTGTAGAAATTTAACAAACAAGATATAGTGTGTCAAAATTAGTGAACTTTAGTTGCTGGTATGTGAATTTTGTTACCTTTGGATACTCAGGCGAGCAGTGTCCATCAGTTTACCATCTTTAAGTTAAGCTAAGTTAACAGCTGCAGGGAGTAGCTTCATATTAACCGTATAGACAAGAGAGTAAGTATCAATCTTCCCCTCAAGAAAGCAAGTAAGCATATCTCCACAAATGTCAAAATGTTGTGGTAGTACGGTTGTAGTTCAACAAGTATGTAGTAAAAATCAGTCTAAAACTGACCATGAAAAGTTCACTTTTTCCACAAGATTATTTTTCTGTGCACAATTACAGTCAGGTACTTCACCAAAGCAAGAACTAACAAGGCAAGAGCTATCCTGCAAATCCTTTCATATTGTCTTCCGTTCCTTCCTTTTTACCAGCAAGCCTGAGAGAAAATAACTATGTTTAACAAACCATGAAAGTGTGCCGACAAGACCTGAGAGGGAGGAAAAGAACAGAAGGAGAAGGGGAACAGGAGTTTAAAATTAAGTCTTAATTTGAAGGGCCTCATTCCACAAAATGAGATCTTCACTACCTTTAGAAAATGTGACAAAATTGCTGCAGGCAGGAGATGTCCAACTCACTAAATTATTTTTGAAGTTATTCACTCACTTAAAACTTTTTATTGACAGATGGTGACATTTCAGGTGAGAGGTGTTTGTTTTGTTTATTTGAGAACTGTGTGAGATGACGTTGTCGTCCCAGAATATGTCTAAGAAACTCTTTGATTTCACCCAAAGGTGGTGGCAGGAGGGTTTAGGATAGAAGATAAAGAGAATGAACCTGTCACTTCACCGTTTTTGTCATCGAAGAAGACAAAGAAAAGATGACGTATGTCTGTATTATCTGCTATTTGTGTGCTGGCATATTCCTTTCATGAGGTCAGACATCTTTTATTTATCAGAAAATCTACATTTTAAAGGAATATTTAGTTATTTCTTGTGTTTATCTGTAACACCTTTGCCTTGCAGTACCAAGAAAATGCTAAATCATCAGCAGTGGCCTGTAATTGATTTAAATCATATTCACATTCTTCTCTTCTAATAAGACCCAACAGAAGAGGCAGGCGAAGAGATAATTTACCACAGTCCATTATACTTAAACTTAAACTCAAAATGGCTACATTTTGCCTGCTGCTGAAGATGTGCAATTGAAATATCTGAAATAGTTTAAATGTCTTGTTGAGTCATCGGTGCTTCTAAATCAGTCTAACAATGGTTTTTAAAATGAGGTGTCATTGTTCAATTAAAACAGTTGATGTGTAGTTGTGTAAGTTCTGAAAGCAGTTCCAAGCCAGCTGTAAGTTGAGGAAAGCAGTCAGACTTTTCTGAATAACATTTTTGGGGCTTTGTTAGCTTCGGCAAGAATTACTGTGAATATTCAAAGCTTCAGTGGTTATCAAGCAATCATACTGTTGTACTGTATCATACTGCTATGAATCTAATGAGAGACGAGAACAGGTGGGGAGACTCAGGAGAGTCTGGGGAGCCAAAGCGTGTATGGAGGGTCGAACTTGCTGATTTGTTCATGTGGAGCAGAAAAGCTCCCTTGCGAGGATGCTTTTCTGTGCGGTCGTAATTACATTCAGGCACCTGGAAAACTCAGCTGATGTGGAAGTGTTGGAAATAGTTGACATTTCAAGTAAAGTGGAAGTAACAAAGACAGTTCAATTGTCTGCACTGCGAACAGTTGAAATGTCAGTTGATATGTAAGCACTTAAAATGTCTGAAGTGTAAACAAAGCTGGCTTGTATTTTTATTATGTTATTTCACACTGGTGTCTTCTTTCCTGTATAGCCTATATTATATCCTATATATATATTACATCAATCATTATTAGAGTATATCCTCTTAAAAAATAGTTTTATTTTTAGGACTTATTATTTAGGCTTTTCACCCATTTGCTGTGTATAATTTTTGTATATAATATTTCTTTTTTGTGTAGCATAAAGGGGACTATTACTAGCATCTTGTTATATAGCCATGTGTTGTACAATGATAAATAAATGAACTTTGTAACCTTGTAAAGTCAGATATGTTGTAAATCAAATAATGTGCATCATAATAATGGAGCATTAAGTAATCTCTGCCTTGTATTTATAGTAAAGCTATAGTACTAAGGAAGTGCAAATACTCAACAGTAGCCTATAATTAATGCAAATCATTGTCACATACAGTGCATTTAGAAAAGGCTGCATTTTCAGAAGAGTGTTTATGTGCTGGCTGCTGAAAATGTGCAGTTTAAATATTTATAATAGTTGTCAAAATATGTGGAGTCTTTAGTGCTTATGGAACAATGCAAATGAGTTTGAATGTTTTTGCCAGTGAGATGTTGTGTAAGAGTTACAGCTGAGGTTGAAGCACTTCAGTAAAAGTTGAAGCACTTTGGGAGTTTAAGTGTCAGCTGAAAGGAGTTGAGATATAAGATGAAGCAAATTTGCTGAAACCATTTGATGTGTTAGTTGATATATAAGCATTGAATGGAACTAAAGTCTCATTTGCCAAGTATGAGATGAAAGCAGCTCAACTGTGAGCATGAAGAATAGAAGTAGAAGAGATGGAGGCAGGTGAAATGTCATTTAAAATAAAGATGAAGTGTTTGTGTGGAAGCAATGGAAGTAACTATGTTTAAGAGTTTGAGGTGAATGCAGTTGATTTACCAGCTGATCTATAAGTGCGGTTGAAATTTCAATTAAAGAGGAAGAGTTGAGGACAGTTCACATCTCCACTGTGAGCAGCTGAAGTATAAACAAAGCTGACTTGTATTCATTATCTCTCTTCACAACGGTGTTTTCACTCCATTTATGCATACATGAGGGGCGCAAAACATTACACCTTTCAATGCAATGCGCTCCAGTACAGCACCAATCCAGTAACTAACCTAACTCAATAATAATGCAGAAAGGGCAATTAAATGAAACTTAACACTTTCTAAACTGTGACACTTGAGTTGCCACTTTCCCACTTTTCCTGAAGGCATCGTTTCTGATGAAAAATGAGCAGGACTTCTAGTTGAGGAAACTGGTGCTACATTACATCCTTAAATGTGTCATATTCTAGCCACTTAAACTTTTCCCTCCATTCACCGCTGTTTTGTTTTTTTCACAGTCCGCCTTTCGTGTTTCTTGTTTTTTTTTTTTGTAAGGATCGTGTTCGCAGTTTGAGTAGGCTTAGTAAACTCATGCGCTCAATCCCAATGTCCACCCTCTGAGACTCTCAGACTTTGAGGTTTGTTCTCAGTAAGTCTGCAAGGGCTTAGGGATGTCCACATTTCTGCAGACTTTGCTTGAGGGAATTACCCACAGTTCATAGTGCTGTGACTTTAAACACAGGGTTACCAGAGGAAACCCAGAAGCATTAGAAAAAATGAAAATTACATCCGTACAGGACATCACTCTTGAATATCTGATGTATTATTCTGTATGCAGTCTTTTATTCATAAACAGAAATTTATTAAGTCCCTTAAGATAACCTTTTCAGCTTGAACTGAATTCTTCACTTAAATCAGTCAGTTTGCAACAAAAATACTAAGCTTTTGAAATATTGTGGAACACTTTTCTCTGAAACCTCAGACTGCATCTATTTCTTTGTGTATATAACCCTCTTTTTATTGTTCTGTAATTTTCTCATAAAATTCTCATTTTATGTTTGTTGTAATGTTTTGTGTCACTTTGATATGTTGCAGCATATCTCATTCCCATTTATACCATTCCCAGCCCTTGCAGTCTCACTCGAACTCTGCCAGGTGATGTCAACTTAAGTCTGTAAGATTTTTTAGGGCATAAGGCTTTAGGGGGGACTTTGGCATTGGGCCATGCTTCAGTAGCCCAGACATATTGGTAGCTAGCCTGTGACAAGCACTTACCACTGTTTTCACAGTATGTTGAAATAAAAGGTACAAAGGAATCAGAATGTTTGTGAAAGTGTAACTTTGTGTTGGCAAATATGCTCAGTATGGGAATATAACTTTGTGGCCGCTAGGGTCCACTTACTGAATATTTGGTGGCCAGAGGGCAACCTTTTCTGGACATGGGCCATATTGTCATGGTTATTGTATAACCCTGCCAGTGAAGAGGTAATATTTCACAGTGTACTGTTGTGTTTTCTTTGGCTGGCTTCAACACAACGCTTTATTGTTGTTTGTTCCTCCGTTCTCAGTCACTGAGCAGTTGAAAATGTCAGGAGATGGAAGTCAAAAATGTTCTGAAATGGAGTAATATTTGAACCAGATCTCCATGACATGCCAGTTATTCCTTCTAAAACCGCTGCCCTGGTTGGGACAGCTGGAGGACGACTGTGGCAGAGAGATAGTGATGGCTCTTCTCCCTTCGTTACACATCGACGCAAGGTCTCACCAAGTCAGACAGCAGCCCCGACATTTCAGTTTCAGCTGCCCCGCTCGGCTTGTCGGAGGCTTTTGGAGCAGCACAGAAAAAAAGAAAAAAAAAATCAGAGGGGAGGGGATTATGTGTAGTGTTTGTCCTTCACTATCAGTCTCAGGTGCATTCATATGGACAGTGATCCTCCCGTTTATGTCCCTGGGTGAGATCAGGCAAGCTCACATATACAAATTGTGCCCTTCACTTTTGCCCTTCTTTTCAATATCATCCGTTAGCTGGAGGGAATAATAGTCCCTGCACTGTAGCAGAGTGCTGCAGGCCTCCACTTAGATAACATTTACACTTAGTATTTACACTCACACACCTTTGCATCTGTTCTTTTTTGAGGCAGTGGTAAGATTAATGTCACTGGATCCATGACATTTAAGCACCATCTTTTAAATTACTATTAAATGTCAATCATGTCAATAATGCGTGGTGATTCTATTTAAAGCTGGAGAAAAATCACTTCAAGCCATTACACTGAAATTAGGATTCAGATGACATCAGCTAGAGCCGAATCATTTGGGGAGGATGGTATTAAATCTTGCTTTGTCGGCCTGACACCGTGAGAGAGGTGCAATGGCTAAACCCCATTAGTCATTTTCTGGTCGTGATTGCTGGAACCTTCCACAACCCTGAGACATCCCCCTTCAATTAAATCTGTAATGAACCTCCTGGAAGCAAATACCGAAACAAATGTAAGCAGCAAATGGGTTGAGTTTCTTTACTTTGTCTAAGTCACTGCAGGTTGTCTCCTTTAAAGGACCAGTGTGTAGGATTTACAGTAGTTGCATATAGTGGTGAGTTTGCAGGTTGCAAACACATTGTCTCACTATATTCTTTCAAGCATGTAGAACATACAGTGGCCGCAAGGCGTGCACAAAAGGCCCTATCTTAGAGCCAGTGTTTGCTTTGCGGATTATGTTATACATAGTTTTTTATTCACGTACATTACATATGACAGCGTTGACCATGCATGCAGACCATCAGGGAGGTTGGAACATGGAGAGCTCCTGAAAGTTTATAACGGTTCAGCTGTAGAGGTGTCACAATTTCAAAATCAAAAATTGATCAAAATGAATGTAATTGAAATCAAAGGCTTACTGGCTTATATAGATCAAAGAGTCTATCTTTTTAAAGAAGACTCTAAAATTATAAATGACAATCGTCAGGGCATAGAAACGATGATCTGTTGCTCATTACAAATCAAGACTCTTTGGTTTAACAATGGCATAAGCATCAGTCCTAAAAAAAAAGTGTTTAAATCAAAAAGTCAAATTGTGGATTTGGAGAATTGTGACACTTAGCTGTATTTAGGAAGTTTTGATTTTATTACCACTACAGAGTTGTTATTTGTTTGTTTGCCAGTTGTTCATGTGCATTGCAAAGAAAGGTTGGTGTTAAATCTTTATTAAATTATTTGCTGCTGGAGGGGCTGGAGCCTATCCCAGCTGATATTAGGCAAGAGGCTGGGTACACTCTGGACAAGTCTCACTAGGTGCACTGTACCAATGGAAAACTGATGGTTTTGCTGGTGACACCAGACTTGGGATGAAAAATGGTGGACTTTCTCATGCTGGGGTGTCCTCTGCAGGGCTCTAGTGCAACACAACCTCTGTAGATGTTATTAGGGATGTAAATTATTAATTAATTGATTAATCACCATTAAGAATTCAACAGATTGTGTTTTGTGTACCATTTCTCACAGGTTTCCTCAAAGTTTGGTTGATTAGTCTAAAAAGGGCAGTAATTGTGCTGTAATCTTCTCTGTGGATTAGTGTTTCAGATAAATAATGGCCCCCTTGAATTGTTTACATACAACTTAAAAAGAGAAAAATATGTGGTTTGTATCTTATTACTTATTCATTGATTAATCAATTGCATCAGTAATGGAAAAAGCACAAAATATGCATTTCTAGTAGATATAAACAGCTCCAGCTCTGCCAATAAATCCCCATAAATCTTACACACTGGACTTTTAAAACTACTATATAACCTGCTGTACAAATCAGATATTCAAAAGAAATAATAGGTAGGACATCTGTTTGTTTGTTTTTTTCAGACTTTGTGAATAAGTAAAAAATAAGGCAGATAAAAAACACACACACAACTGTGATTGTTTTAAATGTACAAAGTTGCACAGGTCTTTTTTTTTTATCAGTATTTGAAAAATATTCAACAATTAAAGTTAAATCAAACAGTAAGAATAAGTAATAACAATAATTAATATCAGCAATAACTAGACTTAAAATCAGAACTGTTTAGTTTTTTTTTTTCCTTTTTTTTACTGAAACACCTGAGGGAAGCAAATCAAAAGAGAACCCAGAAAAAATAACCACTGAAGTTTAGAAAAAAAAAGAAAAGAAAAGATCACAAAATAAAGTCAAGACAAGCTCATACAGGGGTCACTCACTTCATCTGTATGTACAGCACATTCGCTCCACAACTGTGCAGGACAGCAGTGATGAAAAGAACAGTGATGAAAATGAAAACTCGCCTCCACAGTCGGCTCTTGCTCTTACAACCTTTAACATCAGTATTGGCAGCCGTATGGATTCACATGTAAAGGCAGGGTGAAGCAGAAAAACTACAACAGAAACAGGAAAACCCATTTGGAGTTGACTAGCAAATGCATTCTTTTTCCTTTATGCGTGTATTACAACCACAGAACTGACAGCACTCCATTTGTTACTTTGATTTGAAAGGCTGAGAGGACTGAGAAAGCATTGTTCTGTTCACAAAATAACCCAAGCATACAGTGGAAACGCAACCCAACATCACTCTTTTAATAAATGGTCCCTGGATGCATAAGACACTGCTGCTTTCCTTACACCTCCTCATTTGAAAAAAATTCATTCAAGCTTGTTTCACTAAGAAACATGACATCAACATTAGTTTGGAGGCGGATTCGAGAATCACATTTCATGTTTGTCTGTACATTAATCAATATTCATTACAATTCAGTCCTTATAGTAAATTTTACTATCTGTCAAATCTCACCAAAAACACATTACTGGAAAAAAAGGGAAATAGAAATGCAAAGAAACCTTTGGTCAAAGAGTGTACTCACAAAGGAAAAAATGCAATGACGAGATAGAAGGAAATCATTCATCACTTAAGATTAACAAAACAACAAAAGCAAAGAGCAAAACTCAAGTGGTTTTCTATACGTTTCTCTCTCTTTCTGACAATATGGCCCATAGTTCAACCCTCCTCCCATACATTTGGGTCTGCAAGTTATACTGGTTTCCTCACAGAGGAAAGAAGGAAAGAAAAAGGTGCTCTTTTCATGAAAGTCATGTTTGTCTTGATTGTCCACAAAAAAGAAGTGCCAGCAGGAAGTTAGCCCGGCGAAAGGATATACAATCACAGCGTAAAACGACAACATCCTTTACTGGAAAGGAATTGAGAGTCCATAACACGCTCCTGAAAAGACTCTGAACCTGCATTGAATTGGTGTTTGCAATAGTTGTGTGACTCAGTGTGTGCACATAAACTGTGCAAATGTGTCTGTAACTGTCTCAGTTGTCGTTGGTGACGTTCAGTCCTATTCAGAGACTGTCTTATCCTGTGTTGCTTCTTCCTGCAGGCAGCTTTTGCGGATGATGGGCAGCGGATGGGCCTCCGTATTGAAGACCCAGTCCTCCAGTGGGAGAAGGTCATCATCAGAGAAGAGCAGGTACAGATACCTGAGAAAACAGGAAAAAAAAATCCTTTTAATTTAATCAAAATCTAGGTTTATTGAAAATGTTGCTTCTGCTTTCTGTTTCTACACATTAGAAACAGGTAGACACCAGTCACCATACCCCCAGTTTGGTAAAGCAGGGAGGGACACCAGTACAGAAGATAAGCAATGTACTGCTGTGGACGGGGTCAGCAACAAAAGGCATTTTTACCACTTAAAAAATAGGCCAACCTAAAAAAAATCTATCTATATGAGCTGTAAGTTGTAAGTGTAAGCTATATTAAGAATATTTGCATATTCATATGCATATGAGCCAATCATTGCTCTCTCCAAACCAACCAAACTCCACAGGCAAAATCAGCAATTTTACATTTTCTCAGAACATGATAATTGCTGGTCAACGCTGACTTAAACTGTTAGTTTGTGTAATTGTGTGACTTTGGTGTTTTAAAGAGTTATTTTGTATTCACTTAAGTCACACAATAACACAAACTAATTAATAAAGTGATGCAGGGGTAGACCAGCAACTCCTGTGTTCAGGGAGGTGAAATTACTGATTTTGCCTCTGGAGTTTGGTTGGTTTAGAGAGAGCAATAACTGGCTTATATAACATCAGTTTCTTGCCAGAAAAGACTGTCTGATGGCAAAGTGGTGAAAATATTCTTAATATATCATACACTTAAACTGATAGTGATCTTTTAGGTGGAACTTTTTATTAAGTGGCTAAAATGCCTTTTGCTGCTGACCCTGTCCATCGCACTTCATTGCTTATCTTATGTGCTAATGCCCGTCTCTGCTTCACAAAACTCGGGATGGACTGACTGGCATCAGGAAACAGGCTCTGTCAAAAGCAGAGATATCCCCACTAAATCCGGGATTTTTTTTAATGGATTGATATTCTCTAAATAAAAAAAAAAGAAAACCCATCAAAATCTGATCCTTTCTTTATTCTACCCTGCTGTGTTTTGTCCACTTCAGTTTGCTAGTGTTGCAGTGTGGCTCTCTTTTACCACAGCCAGTGCTTCAGTGCAGCATTTCTCTCTGCATGAGAGTGAAATTTAGTGTGTGAATGTGAAAAATTATTTGGGCACACCTGTGAGTTCACACACTGAGGTTGGCAAAAAGCACAGATTCGCTAAACTCCCAACATTAATCATTATTTTCATTAGCAGGCAGTGTACAAAACATTCATGCTGGCTAGAAGCTTTTTGTTTTTAGCTGGTGTTGACTGTAGCTTCCACAGACTAAAATGACAGGTCATATCAGATGTCACCGACTAGCATTAGTTCCTTGAGTCCTTGTCTGGTTTATGTGCTGTTTGCAAGCCAGAGTCAGTACTCAGACAAAGATCTGTTGTGAGGAAAGAAGCTCCCCTCTGCAGCACCACTGTACAGTTGTGAGTGGCTTGAGGGTGTCTGTAGTTTCAACAAAGTGACAAGTCTCCTCTCCAACATACAGCATCACATCAGTTTCAGTCGTTGCATTCTCAAAGTTGAACTTAAATTCAACAACTTTATAGTTCTGAATCAAGACCAGTGTTTGGATCAAGTAGCTTATGAAAAATAAAGCCACATTTAGTGATTTGCAGCATTTCAATGAGTAACACACATATTTAATCAACATTTAAGTAAAAAATAAGTATCAGATCTGGTGTTGGCAGATACTCAGTATCAAAGGTTAAAGATTGTCATCATGGCCCAAAAAAAAATTGACAGGGACATCCCTAGTTAAAGGGTAACAATAATTTGTTTAATCTGTTCAAAAACCATCAAATGAAAATGACGAGGTGTGGCTTTAATGGAGGCTTATGTGAGGGACCATTTCTTGGTCACTGCATTCTGCCAAGAAATAGTTCTACCATAACTTCATTTTTACCACTTTAGTTTTTGAATTAATTAATCAATAGATATAACACGTTAACTTGTGTTTCTTTCAGGCAGAGCCAAGCTAAGTGTTTCTGCTTGTTCTCAGTCTTTGTGCCCAGGCATCCGTTTCCTGGCTGTAGCTTCATATTTAAATTGTAAAGTATTTCTTCCAGAAAACGGGTTACTGCAGTAGCATGATTTCTTAAATATTATGTATAACAGAGAGACACCACATTTCAGTGCATATTTTTTTCCGCACGACCAGGTTTATAATCAGTTTTTTTTACTTTTACACATGCACATGACATACTTCAGACAGAGAGAGTGTCATTGGGGCAGCAGAGCAGACAGATGAAAGAAACTGATCTATACATCCTCCTATTCTAAATCATTTTACCCAAAATCTAACTAAAACTCGCACAGTTTAAAGTAGTCAGCTGCATCACCGAACATTTTGACTATTTTTAAGATTGAGATTTGATTTAGGTGTACTCTCACTACAGGAAGCAGTGTCTTGTCAAGTCAAGTCAAGTCAATTTTATTCATATAGTGCCAATTCACAACAAAGTTGTCTCAAGTCACTTTACATATAGAATAGGTCTAGACCACACTCAATAATTAGATACTAATTATTAATATTAATAATTAATTAATACAGTTAAAACAGGTGAGCCATGGTTTGAGGTGGAGGAGAAACCTTATTACTGTCCTGCTGAATGTACATGTGGATTAGCAGTTACCAGTTATTGCGGTGCGTGTAATTTCGCTGAGCGATTTCCTGTGTAATCGGGTTCTCTGTCCTTTTGATGTTTACGTAACAGTAAAAAAATGTTTCTGGCGTACTACCTTTTTCAGCAGGATTATTCTTGTAGCGGAGACTAAATCATTCTTCAAAGAGACCGGGCATTTTCTTCAGGAAGTAAGCTTCTCTAGGTGAGGTCCTCTTATGTATCCAACACACTGTAACTAAGATAATAAAGCTCACTCATTCTTGAGAACTGGGACAAAACTGTATTTTGAGAAGGTTTTGATTTTTACTCTTCAACTATGCTGGGAAAAAATATCTTAAAACATCAAACTCTTGGCTGTTAAACCTTGTAACGGACCTACTGGTGATAACATTGTTTATTAAATGTAGACATCAACAGATGGAAAATCCAACGGAGCTGACATCTTACAGAGTTTACATTATGTTACATTTTATCATTTTACAGCATAATCATTGTGACTACCCTATTTTATTTCTTTTAAGTTGCTTAAGAGTTCTTTCAATGCTAATTAAAATACACATTTTTAAACCATAATTCTTATTTGGCTTTGATTTAAAGAGGCTACAGAGTTGACGAGTTCTGGTTGAGACAAATCTGATGGCAGTATTATTTAATGCATTCCCACCTAATTTTTGTAAAAATCTGAGAGTTGGAAATCTGAGATGCAACTAAAAGAATGAATTAAAGTGTTGGTATTAACCACTGTTCTTTTTTTGTGGCAGGACACGATTAGTCTTAGTTCTCAATAATGGGTGATCTTTGTGTGTATTAATAAGAAAATTAAAGCGAACATTTTGAAGTAACAAAAAAGACATTCCCCTTACTAACTATTTAGTTTTATATGCAGTAATTGGTAAAGTAATTCAATTACATTTGAGAGAAGTAACTGTAACTAATTACTAAATTTCAGTAACTTGCCCAACACTGCTTATTCCTGTGTGTCATAACATCAGTGAGCCACACAGTTGCACTGGGTGATGTGCTCCTTCATTACCATGAAGATTACTGTATTACCGTAGTGTGTTTTGAGTACATTCCACAATCTGCTTTTGGAAATAGTCCCCAACAAACTATTTCCTCCTGTTTGGGTAACATTTGCTAAAGACTACAGTGCTCAGCTGTTTATTAAACCTTTTTAAAAATTAAATGGGATTTATTTAAAAAGTTTAAAGAGCTCTCTTTTAAAAATAGAAATAGGAATGCTCTTAGGGCTGAGTGCCATAGATGGGGCAGAGAAGTATGAAAGTATTAAGAGATGGACTAACACATTGTAGATTTTGTTTTTGTGGATTTTTTTGACATAAACAAAATCTAAAATAATTCCAGTCGTATTTTTTTAACCACTTTACCGGAACATTTTCTGAGCATAGGCCACTTTTAATAGTCTCTAAAACAAGCGTCATGCAGGAAAGCTTTGCCAGCTCAATCTGGTATCACTAAATTATTCACAAGAAAAGATTTTTTTTTGTCATGATTAGTCACTTCAGTTTTAAAGTGAATGCACATTAGGGATGGTTTAACACTGGACGAGGAGGCAGTACAGTGTGGTGTTAGAAGTTGTCTGGTGACTGCTGACCTGAATATGACTCCTGATGCGTGTGTCTTAAAACAAAAAAGGCTTTTTACCATCTGAATGGTTTGTGTTACTTAATGGCCCAAGTATGAGGGCAGGTAAAATTGAGGCACTCGCCATCTATGTAGAGAGTGTCTCATTCACATCCTGAGTGTGCTCCACGGTCATATCAGATAATTGGTAGAGATGGTTCATCAGCATTCAGGACTGGAGCCTGTATTATTTTCTGTAACTACTGTATGATGGCGTACATAGGCAGATTATAAAATGCTGTTTGCCACTAGAGCTGTGAAGAGTATAGATTCTTTCTGACCGGGCTGAAAAAGCAACTTATTCCCACAGGATGCCGGTTTACCATGACTGCCCAACTAATTATGTTTTATTGGATTTTATTGATGGGTACTGTTATAAGCGTAGCGTAGCGTAGCTTCTTTAAGGACTAGGGCGGTGTCTAATGTGTGTGCAGCGTACTTGTGAGGGAGATCGAGCGGCAAACAGAGTAATGGTGCTTCTAGCAGTGTGTTGGTTAATAAGCGTAGCAGCTTCTTAAGACCAAGAAAAGTCTCGTGTGGTTCAGATATTGTACTTGGCCATATTGTGATTAAATATGCAGCCCTATACCAAATTGCAATTTTTTTGAAAAAGGAAAAATTTGAGAGAAAACAGCAATTTAATTAAGTACTACAGTACTAGTAATAAAGTTCTGACGTAAGAAAATATGTTTGCCTTGAACTGTGGTGTCTTTTTTGGTGACACGGTGAAATAAATTGAACACTGAATGTCATCTGTTGTTATTTATCCATTTTTGCGTGTTGAAAACAGTTCTTTTTTTCTTGTTAGCATGTAGTTAGCTGTCCACTGGCTACCCCATGATGCCAATCAGACCAATCAGACGCTGTGTTTCTGACTTGTGTGTGTAGCTCTGATCTCAAACACATTGTGCAGTGGAATAACATGAGATTGACCCTTCAAAATTAAATTTACAGTGGCGACGGTGAGCTCAACCCCGCAGTGGGCAGCACATGGCCGTGGTAATGCTGTTATCATCGCTGCCCTGTTTGCCACATTATCTTTTCCCTATGGGGATATATTGAGAAAGTAGGACTTACTTGAGTGTCTCTGAGAGGAAGAAGCTCTGCTGCATGTTATCGTGGCTGACTGTCATGGTGTAAACGTCACGGATCCCAGAGAAGCCAGACTCCACTCTGCAGTGCTGCTCCAGGGCCTGACAAGAGACAGATGGCAGACATCTAGCTTCAGAAACATTTTTTTCTGGACAAAGTGAAGACTGCTTCTTGCAGTTGCCAACTTGATTGTACAAACTCAATGAATAATACTCTATTCACTTTTTAATGTATATGTATTCACCCACTTAATCAGCCTTCAGTGTGGCCTTTTTACGTCTGCATTATGACAGGACCAAATATTGTACAAACTAAACTGCACAAAGGAAATCACACGGCCTACGCATAAAAAATTATTACCTATTTCTCTGATATATTATCATGAAGAGAAAATCCTTTACTCAGCAACAGTGTGTCCACGCACACATAAAGAAAGAGTAAATGATGGAGCATGTCAAGCCCTTCAGCTGGCTACACAATCGAGGCCCAAGCAACGCTAAATCTGACAAGGGCTAATGGAGAGTGGCTGAGCTAGCCAAGCGGATTAGCACATTATTACCCCTGCTACAAAGGCCTGGCTTATATGTGCTAATTAACAAAGACCCCGACGTGTTAATGCTTGATGTTCATGAAGAGAAGCGTTGTGCACTGCTTTCAACCTTTGTGACCGATAATTAAAGGCCCGTCAAACTCGTCAGCCTGATCTCTCCACTTCTGTGCGCACTAAATTAATGCTAAATCTATCATGCCAGCCCTCTACAGTTTACTACAGCTAATGTCCTGTCCATTGCCACATTAATAATGGTGCTCCCTATGCAACCTTCACCTCCTACTAGTGGGATTGCTTGATCTACAAGCTAATGTATAGTGCCACACAGTATCAAGGAAGCAGGTTGAGGGTAATTGAGGGTGTTAAAGGGGCTTGACATAATAGGTGATTACAATTTATAAATTCAAGTCCCAGCTACTACTAAGAGAGTATATGGTATGAAATTATACTGCACTATATTGCCTGCTTAAGCTATACTTTTTACTACACTGGCCAAATTATAAGACTATTTCCAATGGTTTTTATATCTGAAAAAATGGAGGTTGTATTATATTCTAGGACCAGACATTCACATACTCAGAACTGATTGAATGGAGCAAGTATTGTCAAAACACTACATTATATTACATGTTAGTTTCAGATTAAGGGTTGATTTTAGTCTTTGGATGCTTTCATACCCAACCTGTTTGGTTTGGTTGAAAAAAAGAACCTGATCCGTTGGCCCAGTTAGTACAATTTGGTGTAAAAGCTGCAAATCGAACCCTGGTGCGAACCAAACAACCAAACCAAGACGCAAACCAACTGCAGGATTTTATGATTGCATATATGTGACTTATAGCTAATCTACTAATAAGTGCATCTGCTGATCATGAAATCTGTTCAGGATGTAATCTATTTTATAAGCCATGTATAGGCTCGGTATATTTATGCAAATCATCAGTAACCGTTGTAAAACATATACATGTCAGTGTGGGTATTTCCCTGATGAAGTGGTTGAAAGCTGTTAAAACTGCTGTGCATATATTCTACTCAGTGTACTTTCTCAGATTATTATGTCCATTAAAAAGGGTTTGACAGCGATCAGTAATAAGCCCCAAATTATTATTGTACAAGACACCTCCTTTTTTTTGTCCTGTCTCTATCTGTCAGTCATCCAGCAATTTGTTAAATAAGTGTACACTCAACTGAACTCTCAGCAGTGCAGCCTCTTTGCATAAACAACACAGAGTAGGAAAAACGATGCCTGAGATAAAAGACACCACTCTACATCTTATTTTATGGTACTTACAGTATTACCATCGGCAATATAGTAAGACATCAGTTTACATGCAGAACAGGTTTTATTATATGATATTAGCTATTATTTTAGGCTTCCATGGGTGCTGCCATTGTTGTGTCAGACGACGGCGTCTGCATGAAGTCAGTGTAGATGGATTTGCGCAGAGATTGCAAGTAGAAACTCCAGAGGTCAGAAATGTACGAGTTCTGAGTTGTTTGGAACGCAGCAGGACTATGTGATGGTCACTACGGTTGACTCACTTTTTATTATAGAACTCCTAAAATGCACAGAGTCGAACATAAGCTCAACACACTATGTTTCACTTTCTGATTGATCAGAGAAAATCCCTGCAGTCGCATGCTGGTGCACATAAGTTACCATGGTTACAAAATGATCTTGTATAAATATAGTCTATTCAGCCTCCAGGTCAGGAGATCACTTGTTAACATTTCATGATCAGCAGATGGATTTTTTTTAATAGTGGTTTATCTTCTACAGTTGTGTGGTTGCTTTCACACCACCCCAAATAAACCGTAACAAACGAGTTAACTCACCGGAGTTCATTTTAACCGAATCAAACCGGAGTGAAAAGCCCTTAGAGTCAGTCAGCCTTTAAAGTGTTTAGTTTGCTCTGTCTAAGCTTTAGGAAAGCTGCCAAAAATTAACGTGTCAGAATATCGTGATGAGGAGTTCAAAAGGACAGTCTGAAAATAATAATAGCCAGAGAAAATCATTCTGACCACTTTCAAGACCTTAACGGGGGAGTACTGTGGTGGGCTGAATATAAGACAGCCCTAATTATAAGACAGCCCCCTCTTTTCCAACAG
>JAJHUR010000038.1:0-11330 GCA_027495735.1 Lutjanus campechanus
TTGTGGGTCCTGGGTGCTGCTCAGGACTCTGATGATGCCCACCCGGCTCAGCAGGTCAGGGACCTTCCCTGGACTGATCCTCAGGGCGTTGGTTCTCTCCAGGCGTGGAGGTGAGCAGGGTGAACGTGAGCTGGTCAGCTCTATCTGCTCTCTCCCCTCCTTCAGGTCACGGAGCTCGATGAACTCGCCCCAAGACATTGTGTCACTCAGGGCCTGGCTTCCTCCATTATCACTGACGGGAGGAAAAACACACAATAACACACTGGTATCAGCCAAAGACTGAAAAAAAGTTAACCTCCTAACCTCCTACATTTTTTAATTAATTATTAACACTAATAGAATAAGCAACTAATAAAAAAGGACCCACACAGAATTTTAGTGAAATGTCAGAATGATCGCATCAGCAAACTCTTGTTTGTTTATTTTTTCTTTCATAAATCATTTTCATTCAACCCCTGATCAATCACGTCCCCCTGCAGTGGCTCTATGATCCACCAGCGGGGCCGACCCCACAGTTTGAGAACCACTGATGTATGATAACAACAACAATAATGTGAGCATGTGATGTGTGTGTGAATGTGTGTGTGTCCAAGGATCTAACTGATTTCACTTTGTGAGTTAGTCACAGAAACCTGCAGTAAGTTGTTGTTTATGTGTTGTTTTACAAAGGGGACATTTCCATCGGACGATTCTGAATGTTTATTCTGCTCTAGAAAATAACTAAATCTGTTTTTGTAGTCAATTTAAGACTGCTCTTTCATATGAAAACTAAAACTGTGAGAACTACACACTAGTAAACAGATCCTGTACTTGTGTAAATCAAAAAATACCAGTTTTAAAAATACTAGATTACAAGTTAACATTCTGAATTCAAAATTTTACTTTAGTAAAAGAACAGAAGCATTGAGAGTTAAAGTACTCAACATGCAACAGAATGGCCCCTTTACATATTATATTATTGGATTATTATTACTAGAGCGGCATCCATTAATTGATGAGTAATCAATTTTTTAAGGAAAAAAGTAAAAATTCTCATCCAAATTTTTGGTTTCTTAACTCCTTTATGACAGAGAAGTGAATATATTGGGCTTTGGGAAACACTGATTGACATTTTTCACCATTTTCTGACATTTTATGGACTAAAAGAATTAATTGATTGAGAGAATAATCCACAATGAAAATAATCGTTACTTACAGCCGTAATTATTACTGATGGTATTTTAATGTTAAAGCCATTCATGGTTGAGCTAATTTTAATTGTTACTAATTTATATGGTGTAGAGAAGTTTAATTTATACCAATAAATCACATCACATGATCCTATGTTTTGTATGTTAAGTCTTGATGTAGCTGTCAAATAGAGGTAGTGGAGTCTAAGTATAGTTGCATAAACTAAACCACAAACAGTGCAAGAATGAATGTCTTAAGTCAGAGTATTATATAATTTTTGGTTCGTTTTGGTCATTTTTGTATATGGCACGTTGGTTTGTCATACATCACATGCTCCATGTAAGTAATTATGTAATATTTGACAGTCTGCAAATCAGGCATAACTAAAGCAGGGTATGAAAGCAGCCACAATAATCTAATGTCAAACATTACTGTAACGTGGTAATGCATAAGATTTACTGTAAGTTTTTCAGAACATGACTTATCTCAGAAGCATAATTCCTGTGTAAATAAAGCAATTAAAGATGCATTTACGGGAGCACGGAGGATGAATACTCACATGTTTAGTCATGAAAACAGCAAGTTTGGTGAACAATCACTTCTGAAAGTACGGAGTAAAATCACATTTTCAGTCTAACTCACCAAAACAGCGGAGAAAACAGCCCCGTGGCGACCGCTTTGTCTCAAAACTTCTTCCATCCGAGGAGAAAAAAACTTTCCGCAGAAATTTCTCTGACTGTTTCCAAGTAACGGAGGTGTGCAACAGCCTCGGCTTCATCTCTGGAAATAACCTCTCATCACCGGTTAGTTACAGCTCCAGACGGACGGAGGCCCGGCTGTTTGACGGTAACATCAGCGTGTCTGAGCTCCTCTCCGGACACTGAACATCTTTAGATCTTTTTCACTCTGTGTTGTAGGAGGAAGCAGCATATCATGAAGAAGAGAGAGTGAGATGAGTCTGAGCTGTACCGACATCCGGGATGTTTTCACATAGGGGGTGCTGCTTCTGAGTCCAGAGCACAGCTGAGTGGGCGTGAAAAGTCCCCCCCTCACCTCCCCGCACCCCAACCTCTGACTCAAAGTGTGATGGAGGATCTGGTTTTAATTTCCCCCAAGAATGAAAACATCAAATACACATAAATAAAGTGCAAAACTTCAAAGTGAAAAGATGTACAATGCTTACAGCCAATCAAATCGTGTTTTTACTAAGAGATCAGAGAGTCAACAATCCAGCATTCAGGGAGGGTAAAGTCTGAACATAACTAGCAGGAATATTAACCAAGAACACAGACCACAAATCCCCAGCTATTTTGAATAGTAAATAAGTGACTCTATCTGAATCCAGAGAGTTTAGGCTTCTTAATGTTGTGCTCATTTGGAAACACCTTTGTTCCTCTTAACTGTGGTGCCATGTTTACATGTAAATATACACTCATTCTGAATTTGATGCCTGCAAGAAAGTTGGGACAAAAGACTGGGAAAGTTGAGGAAAGCTCCAAGAACCCCTGTTTGGAACATTTGACAGGTATACAGGTTGAATTGTAACAGGTGATAGTATCATGTTTGTGCATTAAATCCTCAGTCATTCACAAGCATGGATGGGGTGAAGTTCACCACTTTGTGGAAAACTAAGTGGACAATTAGTTCAACAGTTTAAGAGCAACGTTTCTCAACGCAAAACTGCAGAAATTTAGGGATTTCACCATCTACAACCTATAATATTGTTAAAAGATTCAGAGAATCCAGAGAAATCTCTGGACATAGGGGGTCAAGACTGAAAACCAACACTGAATTGACCCTGCAGATGCCTCTTAATTGAAAATTGCACCACAAACCCACATAATTTTTATAAAGGATACTACATGGGCTCAGGACTCTACCATGCAAAGCGAAAGCCATATATCAACAACATCTAGAAATGCTGCTAACAATGGTACAGCGGTGTGGTAGTGCTCATGTCAGCAGGGCTAACTGTCATGTTTGTGAAGGCATCACTCATTATGAAAAGTACACACAGGTTGTGGGGCAATATATGCTGCCATGTAGATGATATCTTTGTCAGACACATCCCTGCTGCCAAGACACATTCTGCATGAGTTACAACACTGTGGCTTTGTAGTAAAAGAGTTCAGGTACTGGCCTGACCATCCTGCAGTCCAGACCTGTCTCCCACTGAAAACTTTTATGGGGCGCAAAACTGTTGAGCACTTTTTAGTCGTATATCAAGCAAAAAATTTTGCTTCCAAAACTCAAACAATTAGTGTCCTCATGTCCCAAACACTTACTGAGTGTTGTTACAAGAAAAAGGCGATGTATCACAGTGGTAAACAAGCTGCTGTCCCAAGTTTTTTGAACATGTTGCAGGAATCAAATTCAGCATGAGTTCATATCTACAAAAATCAATACTGTCAGTGGGTTTGAACATTAAATATCTTGTCTTTCTGTTATTTAATTGAATGCAAAAGTGTCAAAATTGTCTTGCAAATCATTGCAGTCACCTTTTATTTATGTTTTACACAGCAACCCAACTTTTTGGGAATTGGGGTTTGTAGATGGCCCTCAGGCTGTGTGTTGGTGCTTTGAGCAACACAAGCTAAGTGACTTCTAGTTTCATTATATTCAAAAGAAGGCAGACATCTCTATGGCCGATATTTCCAATACTTGGCAACTCACACCATCCAGGCCTGATGGATAAGTAGCACCAAAATATGTATTTTTGATATTGGGGTGAACGTTCCCTTCAATAGCACAAGAAAACAAGATAGAAGGAGTTATTAAAGCATTTTTATTTGCTACTACGGCATCGAATATCAAAATCCAAAGAGTATAAAATCTGTTGACAGAGAAGGAACTGAAGAAAGCTTCCCCAAGCTCTTTCATTCAAGAACCAAATTATTACTTAAAAACAGAATAAAGATTATCATTGGAACAAACATTACAGTTAGAAACAAAAAAAAAATCTGTGATGGGACATATATTTATTTCCAGCATTTAAAGAAACAAGATTAAATTGCATAGAAATCCAAATCTGCATTGTCCACATGCATATTTGTTCTCCCATCCTGTGACTTCCATGAGTCCCATCTTCCCTCTGCCACCAGTCCTTACATGAGCTTCAGCAGTCTCTCTCTTAGCTGTTGATGTGCAGGTCCCTCTGGATCTTCTCTGTGGCCTCAGACATAAGCTGGCAGGCTTTCTTGTGTTTAGGCCAGTGCTTCACCTGACATTCTCTGAAAAAACAAACAATAAGATGAACAAGGCTTTACATCAGCAGAACAATACGACACATTTAGTGTAGATAAGTGTGTCTGATAGTCATAGATCAGATGTAATTTTATGTCTGATGTAAGAACACAGACCTATATACGTCTATCTTGACCTATATCCATCTATCTTGACATTTTCTAGCCCTTTGCTATGGCAACAGGATAACAAGGTGTCCCTGAGGTTTTTTTTTCTTCCCAGCTACTTTGTCAGCCCCCAGGGCATCCTGAGGCATTTTCAAGCCATCTGAAATAACAAATTTCAGCAGCTTATCCAGGAATAGATGCTAATGTTTTTAAGTTATGGCCCCATGGGTCACAGAGCCCCTGAATTTGGTGGCCAAAGAACATTTTTGTGGCCCAAATGTAAACTTATGTACAAACTATAGAGGAAAGGTAATTTAACACAACTTAACACAGCCTTTCTTAACTGTGACACTTTTCCCATGAGTGTTGATGTTATGTTTCCTGAAGGCATTGTTTCTGGTGAAAAAGGAGTTAGACTTCTCAGCTAGTTGAAGAAACTGGCAGCACACATCGCAGTATATTACATCCTGCTTCCATTTAGTGTAAATTTTCATTGAAGTTTTTCATAGTGCGCCTTTTGTGTTTCGGTTTCTTCTGTAAGGATTTCCTCAGCAGTCAGACGTATTGGTAGTTAGCGGGCAATGAGTACTGTTTTGCTGTTTTCGTAGAATGTTGAAGTAAATGGCACATAGGAATCGGATGTTTGTGGAACTGTGTTGTTGTTGTGTTGGTGAAGGATCCCACTATGTGGATAAAACTTGGCGGCCACAGGGGACCACCTTCATGAAATATTTGGTGGCTAAAGACTAACTTTTTGTGGCCACAGACCATCAGGCCATGGTTAATGTTGAACCTTGCTATAACTACAGTTTCATTCTTTCAGTCATTATCAAAAGCTTGTGACCATATGAGAATGTTGGAAAGTACATCGACCAGAAAATCACAAGCTGTGCCCCCAGGCTGAGCTCCCTCTTCATCACAACAGTCTATCACAGCGTCTGCAGTACTGTGGAACTTGTGACTATACAAGTCTTACCTGTGACAGTACCATTCTCCCTGACACCGAGAGCATCTCTTTGCAGCTTCTTTCCCACAGGATCCACACTTTGGCTTTTCAGGGAGTAAACTCTCCATCACATCCAAGTTGTACGTCTGGGCCAACCTAGTAAAAAAAAAAAAACTTACCTTAATAATTACCACAGCGAAAATGGACTGATTTGATTTCTCAGTACCTTCAGTACTCAAACCTGCGCAATACTGAAACAATACTGAAACAATACTGAAAGTATTACCTCTGAGCCTGTAGCCTCAGGTCACTTTCAGATGGGTTGAAAGTTTCTTTGACTTGAAACTTTGCTATTGCTTTCCACTTCCCAGAATTCTCTCTCATAATGTGATTCCACATCTCTGGGATCTACACACAAAGCAAAGCTCAGGGTAAAAATGCACAGGGACGTAATCCGGTGCAGAGATATGTGTGCTTGTGTGCGAGTGTGTACCTGCTCCAAAATGAGCTCTTTTTTTGGCGGGGCAGGGTCTGTAACGGCGAGATGGGCCAGGAAACGCTGCAGTTCCACCAGGTTTGGCAGCTGATCAATCAGCACCTCGGTCAAGAAACCCCGCAGCTGTGGCACAAATAAGCCCACAAATAATACACAACAACGTCATCATCAGAATTTTATACAATGAGTTAAGTAGAGTGCATACTGAAAAAAAAGAGTGTGATTACAGGAGGATGCACAAGGCCCTCTGCTTATATAATTAATGCAACAGGAAGAGGATGAGAAAGCGTATAATAGGAGGAAACATCTTAGTCAAAACAACCTTTGGAAACTAAATGTGTATTTTAACAAGTTGGAGGACAATGATCTGGCACTCACACACTTCCTATTCTTCAGTTTACAGATAATTTACAATAGCTACTTGGGTCAAGGAGGAGGTGTTGACTGATGTGATTTAAAATCAGGTTACACATTACAAGCAGCACAGCACACAGCCCTGAATATAAAGGACTGGTGGAAACTGCTGACAGATGCAAATACCTTTAGGAGCTGGTTCTTGTTGAAATTGTTGAAGTCATATTTCCTTTGGCAGTCTTCCTTCAGCAGCAGATTGAAAAGTGAAATCCAGACCTGACCATCTAGTTTTGTCATCTTTACATGGTCCTCAGCAGGAATCTTCTGCCACCTGCCATTCATGTACTTTTCTACCTGGCCTTCAGTGGGACACAGAGAGGAGGGAAACTGAATAAAGGGTCACCTTTCAGGACATATTTGATATGTGAGAGGTGTAACATACCTTCTTTACAGCGACTCCAGGGGCAACAGTCAATCAGCTGAACCAGCACACAAGGCAGGTTATGGGTGCACAGCATACGACTGATGACACTGATGCTGTAAAGAAAAAAAAAAACATACTCTCCTTCTGTCAACTGTAGAGGTCAAACAACTGGTACATGAATAAATAATTACTCAATTAAAGGACCAGTGCGTCAGATTTAGAGGCATCTAATCAAGGCCAGATGTAGAACCAGTGTTTGGTTTGTCCGCTCTGGGCTACTGTAGACGGTGTTGTGCAAGTTCGCACTTCAGAAGAACTACCTCAAAATTCAGTTCACAGAGATTAAAATTAACCAGTTCATGTTTATTTCTTTGTTTTTTTTTAAATTAAATCTTAAATAGAATCTCCACCAGGGATGATGGAGTCTACAATGATTTGACTTAATGACTAAATTGCTAAATTGCTAGGTTTTTGTATTAATTTGAATGGCTAGGATAATTTAAAGAACAATTTTAAACAATGTGAGAATGTTTTACACTATAGCACAGAGCAAATGTGAACACCAAGCATACTGTTGATCTGTCTGTTTCTCACTGCAACAGATACTCCAGTCTCCAATACTCCGGTCATAGCCTTGATTGTACACTTCATGCTGCATGGTTGCAGAAAGTTTTTAGGTTATATCACGTCAACATTCTGTCCATATTCATTTTGCATGGTGTCCTTCTATCACTGCTGTAAATCCACATCACACTTTTTCATCACTTGATGTTGCCATTAATTCTATCAGGAGTGAACAACGTTCACATTCATTAGTTGCAAACGGATCCGTTCATTTCACAGTGTTCACAAAAAAAATAATAAAAATTGAGCATGTTCAATGAACAATGCTCTTTTAGCACGCTCATGCACAACACTAACTGTAGAAACATGGCGGTGCGACACAGCAGACTCCATGGAAGAGGACCCACACCCTCTATAGATATAAAGGGCTCATTCTGAAGTAACAAATCATATTTTCAGGTGATTATACATAATAATAATAATAAATAATAAAAACATACTTATGAATATTATTTTCCATCCCAACCTAAATCTTACACACACTGGACCTTTAACAGAAAACCAATCTGCTTATCTGATTTGATAATGGCTAAATTGTATAAGCCCATTTTCAAGCAAAAACACTAAACATTCCCTGATTCCTCACCCTACCTCTCCGTGTGATCCGTAATGTAGCGCAGCACAGAAACAGCCTTCAGAGAGATTTCAAACTCCAGTGCAGCACTCTGCATCTGTAACTCCTTCACCAAGTAAAAAGAATGATGTGACCAATCAATTTAAGGGAAAGAAAGAACGTTCTGCTGTAGTCTGAAAAATAAAACCAACAAAAGGAGCATAAGTGACAGACTCTCATACCTCTATAGAGGATACAACTGCCTTCCTTGTCAGGTCGTGTTGGTCATGACTCGTTACGCCCTCCCTGGTCGCTTTGCTTGCCAGCAGGGTGAGTTTGCGGTGGCAGTAATCCACCAGGTCAAGAGCAGAGTCATCAGCTGCCTCACATGAATCCTACACACAAAAAGTAATTTCTAACAATCTTTATAGACAGATAGAGCCAAGAGTTTTAACTGCCTAGCTGTGTGGTCACATCCATTCTTTAACACATATAAAATATGCTGCAGATTAATATAATTTAGGGGTATGTGTTTGTATACACACTGACCTTATGAAACATTATCGTTTCCAGTAGGTTTATGATCGTGGCTTCATGGTGGATCTAAGGATACAGAATACATGAAATCAGTTATGAGTGCTGCAGGCTGATCAACATTTTATGACTTATTTTACACTCACCACCATGTAAAGATGAAATGTGATCTTGGGATTAAAGTCCTGCAGCTGACATAAGACGGGGAACACTTTTTGCTTCCACACTTCAACCAGGATCATTTCATGGACCAGAATAGGTATCTAGAAAAGGGAAGGAAGAGAAAAACTGTAGAAATACTGTAGATAAAAGCTTGTTTAAACGTGCCCATTGTGCTGTCATGAGTAACTTTATGGAACAGAAACAAGATAAGTCTTCTGCAGGGCTTGTCTAAATGCCCCTGATTTTCACATCACATGTAAAGAGGTAGCAGTCACCTTTCCATATGATACCAGGAGCTCCTTGACAAACTCATCATGCGCGGCAGAAGCATTCAGTATCGCCTGCATGTTAAGTTTCTCAATGTACTCATGCTGTTTGAACCACCTGTCAACGCACATAGACAAAAATCATGAAACAGCAGACTTAAGCTTTATGACTGTGATTGGTCTACTTACTGTCCTGCAGATCAACATGAACATAGAGAAGCATCATTACGTTTCTATGCACCTCATAGCCCATCTGAAATAAACTCTGCTCCGACTCCTTGTTCTTTAAGACAAAATCCTCCCATATCGGGGGTCTGTGGTCTAATCTGAAATGTGCCATTCTGCACAATGAATAATGTGTACCTGTATTTAAGTAAGTTTTTAAAGGCTTTTTATTCGACCCAAGCACTTATTACACCGCTGTTATGAACTAACTTTTCATTAACATTACAGAATTGCTATGTACCGGGGTAGAGGAGCTATCTTCACTGAATTGCCCATCACAAACAGTTTCCTGCCTTCATTTTTAAAATGTGTTTTTTAGGTCTTATCACACATCCTGTTGTGTCAACACCTGCTACACAGCTCATCCTGGGTCATCACCGGGTGTAACTGCAGTCTTGCTAACATTAACGTTAGCTGTAACTAGTTAACGTTAGCTAACGTTAGTTGTTCTTACCTGGCAGAGCCGACCTCCTTGAGAGAGAAAGTTTCCAGACTTTGAACAAACCCCTCTGCTTCCACAGGATGAATTACCGACGTGTCCATTCTGTTATATTAAACTATTCAACAAGCTACCAATACAAATAAAAACACTTATTCACTATCTCTTCTTCAGTCAAGTTGTTTCTGAAGTTAACTAGTGTTAGCGACACCGCTCTGCTCCAGTGGTTGTCATGGTTACTGTAAACCAAGCGCACATAGGGTGCAGTACCTCCCTGCTGCCAGAGAGGGGCGGTGTTTCTTCAGTAAAACCAACAGCAACAGTGATAGAATAAGTATCCAGAACAGCAGTAGAAGTAAACATAAAAAAGAAAGAAAAAAAAAACTCCATTACAAGTAGTACTACCAACATGCAGCCCATTTCCGCCAGTAAAAGAAAACATATCACTGTGATAAGTCATAACTGAGACACAAAGTCATAATTTTTTTTCTTATAATTTCGATTAAAAAAAATAATCTCATAACTATTACTTTTTAAAAATCTATAAATTACGTCTTTTTTAAAAACTTTTTATCTTATGACATTTTTTTTATTACATAATAGTGACTTATTAACATTTAATTTCTTCCTCTTAATTTACCTTAGGGGATATTTCCATAGCAGCAGTACTATACTGTACAAAAAAAAAACAAAAAAAACTTCTTTACAAGTATTACAACCAAAATCTGATTATTATGGAGCCCATCTCCACCAGTAGAAAACATATTACCGTGGTAAGTCATAACTGAGACAAAAAGGAGACATTATCAGATAAAGTAATATTTTTTATGTCATAATCTCGATTTTTTTAAAAAGCAAAATCTCATAATTATTACTTTAAAAAATCTGATAGTTACATCTTTATCACAATTTTGACTTTTTATGTCATAACTGTCCTTTTATCTCATGAGTTTGACATTTAAACTCATAATTGTGACATTTTATCTTATGATTATGACTTTTTATCTCTTAATTTTTACTTATCACTCATCTGTGACTTTTTAAATTTCATGTCTCTCTTCTCTCTTTCATTTCCTCTTACTGCCAGAAATAGGTTTTGATACCATGCTTCTAGTATCAAAAGTAAAGTATTTGCTGATACATTAATGCCTGAGTAGCATTTTACTGTTAAATATAGTGTAGTAAATTTATCAATGTATGTTCATATTTTATAAATTCATCATTTTGATTTTTAAAGCAACTAGTAATTACAGCTGTCAAATAAATGCAATATTACAAACTTCCTCGTTGTGGGTCTAATACAGGAATATTTTATCTTAAAATGAACATTTTCCTCTGAATTGAGGACATTAAATAAACAACGATAACAAGTAACTTAAATTAGTAATTATTTATTAGTTATAAAAGTAATTAGTTTCACTGGTAACACCCGTTTTTCCAATTCTGTGTCAAAATGGCTGCTGTGAAAACTGTCTCCTGCTGTTATTGTAGTTTCAAAGTCAGATAAATACTTTTTTCCACCATCTGATGATATTCTGTATCTACTTGTTCCAGTGCTTCAATCTTTTTTTTATTGTTACAAAATTACATCAAATATATACAGTAATTCCAGATGTTTTGCATAATTTTATGCACTGTGATTTAAGACAAACTGACACACTGTGGTATAATCTCTTTTATTAATCAGCTTTTCTTTTGTACAGTATTAATAAATATCACCTTCCTCACTTGATCTAAACAGAAGTGCATGCCAGTTCTTTATGAAGTGGATATTAGTAAAAAAAAAA
>JAJHUR010000038.1:11350-75472 GCA_027495735.1 Lutjanus campechanus
AAAAAAAAAAAAAAAAAAACTAATCTAACATAAAAATTAGAAAACACTACTTCACATTTCACTGTTACTCCTCTCACTGAAGGCATCTTTGGTTGAGGCATCTCAGTATCTTTCAGTTTGATGGCTGTTGTTCTGTTTTCAGTTCACGTCTGCCACATCATTTCCAGCACACCACGATGTTAGGATCATTTTCCAAACGTTCGTCCAGCTCCTGATAACTGATCCCTGTAAAAAAGATGACATTATCATCATCTATTTTCTTTCCACCAAACACAGACCGTATCACTGTTCAGAGGGAAGGCCGCATCTTTTTTTTCCTTTATTTCAAACTGTCAGCACATACAATGTCCAATAACATTGACAAAAAACAAAGAAACAAACAGCACAAATCTACCATAAACTAAAATGAATAAAAATGAATGAAGTAAAAATAAATAAGAGATAAAAAAAGCAACACAAACCACCTATAAACATCAAAGCTATTGCATATATTAATTGTTTTGAAAGCTTTTTTGTTTCGTGAGGACTCATAGATAGATAATGTTTAATTTCCTTCACAGAAACAAAGAATTGGTTTTTTTTTGTAAACTAGAAGGAAGTATGCGTCTACTCGTGGACGAGAGGCTTTTGCTCGTGATAGCACAGGATGTAAACATTGATGGCGTCCTCGTTATCTGAGCTGTAACCTCTCATCCATGATTAGCTTCTTTGTGCAAGGTTATGCAGCTGGTGGGTTAGAGTTAGAAAGAAAATAGTTCCTACATGAAACCTGTCACAACAAGGTCTGTGGATAATCAGAGTAAACAGGTCATAATTTCTGGAAAGAGACATTACTGTGAGTTTTTCAAATGAAATTTTTTGGCACTTTTTTGGCACCACAAGCACCATCTAGTTCCATTATATTCAAGAGAAGGCAGACATCTACGAAACTCTACAACTCGCACCAAAACTCTCTAGATGGATAAATAGCACAACAGGTAAGAGGAAAATAAGTATTTTGGGGGGTGAACTGTTCCTTTACCAAACAGAGAGAGCTTTAAAACCTACCTGTTTTGCAGCAGATCTCATCATAGCTATGACAACCCGTATAGAGCCGAGGCGGCCTGCTCCTCTCATCGCGGATCACCTTCACCGGATATTTCTGCAGCCGTCGAATGAGAGACTTCATCAGGCCAAACTGGATCAGCCTCCTGAAAGGTGACACATGGCGTGACGTGACATGACATGACATGTGTGACAGTAAATGTCACTCTGACCTGACTTTCCAGGAGCCATAAAGTCTTTTCAGGAACTGATAAAGTGAGTGATGCTGACCTCTCATCAACTCTCTGAAGCTGCAGCGAGTAGCGAGAACAAAGGTCTCGGACGGTGGTTCCTGGACTCAGACCGCAGTACAGTTGGAACACGTCCCTCAGACTGGCACGCTTCTGACCTGACACACAATACAACAACACAATTACAAAATAAAAGAGGAAAATAACACTTACATTCAAGAGCCGCGACCCTTATTTACCCTGCTTGGTGACGTAGTTGAGGCACTCCTCCTGAATGGACTTGTCATCTATGAGGCTCTGGACTTTGGGGGTGGTGCAGTAAACATTAGAGTACTGGAGGGAAAACAGCACAAGACAATCACCAACAGACACTTAAATAGTTATGACAGAGAATTAGGGCCTCTTTTAGAAAAAAAGGTAATTATATTACAAGAGAAAAGTTCTAATATTTTTAGAATATAGTAGCACATCACCAATTCCATATAAATATCCAAATAAAAACATGATGCAATGATCTGCAAGTCATTTTTGACCTATATTCAATCGAATGAATGTTCAAACTGATAAATCTAATCGTTTTTTGTAAATATAAACTCACTCTGAATTTAACATATTCTGTTTTTATTTACATTTCAAAGACATTTCTCTAAGGGCGGACATTTAGCTCAGTGGGTAGAGCGTCCGACCCATGTATGGAGGCTGTAGTCCTCTGCAGCGGCCGCTGGTTTGACTCCCGCCCTCGGCCCTTTGCTGTGTGTCTCTGCCCTGTTTCCTGTCTCCTCTTCAGCTATCACTTTCAATAAAGGCACAAATGGCCAAAAAAGAAAAAAAAAAAGAAAAGAAAAGACAAGACATTTCTCTAAAATGTGATGATCTTGTCAACACTCCTGAGGTGGAGAGGATTAGATATATTGGAATTGATCAGGTGAACTTATGTGACAAACTCTCATTCAGTATTCAGAGAAGAAACCAAGCAGAGCCTCGTTCTACTCGGAGGTCTTTGGTACCATCATAAATCAGGTGTGGTGGTGTAGTTGGGTGTATAGACATGTAGACGCTGCTTTGGCCTTTGGATTGTACCTCAACGTTGCTGCCCAGTTGGACAGGACAAGACTGTACCTGTGAACAAATACAAGAAAACAGGGGGGCTATAGGGTTTAAAAGCACTATAATGTTTATTTCTCAACTGATTTCAGTGAGTGGTGTTTTACTCAAGGGTTGATGATGTACATGGAGTAAGAAAAACAGCTTTTTTTCCCCTAACTTGAACCCTTGAATACAAAAACGACTCATTGAAATCAGTTGAGAAATAAACATTATACTGTTTTTTATCCAGAAAAACTGCAGCTCCTCTGTCTTCATGTACTTGTTCACAGGTACAGATCAACATGGCAACGACGATGATGTAACACAGCAACAACCTGAAACAGTCGAAGTTGTATCTGTGTATAATTTGTCTATGGTTGGGTGTGTCTCTTTCATTCTTTGTTTCATTCCTTTCTTCCACTTTTTTTTATTTCCTACAAGCCTTAAAAGGGACTGGTGTCTGCATTCGTTTTTTATGTTTAAAGTTACACTACATTTGTATTTTCACCAGTAATTCTTACATTTGTTGCCTGGGTCCAGACCTTCGAATCAGTGTTGAAATATTTTGAGAACACGGTAGAAAATGTCTAAGAAAAAAAAGCCACAGTATTTCCAGAAAAAAAATGTCATAATGTTTTAAGATTTTATCTCACCAAGACCTCTTGGTGAGAGCGGTCTGTCAGCTTTGATGTGTCAAATGAAAGATGTGGCACCTCCCACACTAATGCCTCCTGTCCAACCATAAAGTAATGAATGTGATATAAATGTTTATTTATCACTACATGCGCAGCTGATAACAGGCCTTTAGTCACGAATCTTCCTCTCAGTGCTTCTCAGAATTGTGCCACATGTCTTATCACGACTTCCCCTGATGTGGTTAAAGTTTCATACAGAAACAACTTTGTTCTCAAATTACTACATTTTTTTCTCATAAAATTAAGATTTTAATGTGACGTTTTTGATTACTTTTTCTTGTAATGTTGTGACTTTTCTCTCAAAATCATATTGGCCCTGACGTTTCATCAAAAATGACACCACCACCGCAGTGGAATAGACAGAATGTGCTCTGCTGTGTGAGTTTGGTTTTGTACCTGAAATATTGACACCAAGGTCACGACACCATAATACCTGTGAAGAAAAAGAAAAGATTTGAGTTTCTCACTTTGGTGTCTTTCGGAAATAAAAGTTTGACGCCACGCTGGGCCACGCTGCCCACACATTGGTGTGGTTCTCACACAGACAGTGTTGCAGGTAAGCGAGTTGCTACTGTCAGCCCCGTGTTTCTACGATCAGTCTGCCTTTGATAATCACCAACAACAAAGCCTGGTTAACCAATGAATTGATTAATGCATAGAAACACTAGAGGGCTTTTAATTTGAAACAGATACAGGAAGTGTTGAGTTACAAAAAAAATATACGTATAAGTTAGTATATGTGGGTTCCTGGGCCCGGTTCATTTTCACTATCATTTTGTTGGGAACTGCTTGTGTCACTCAGGGAAAAAGTAGGCCACATACTGAATCTCTAGATGACTCTAATCTGTTAACATGTTCAACTCTCGCCCACGGCCGTTTGCTGCACGTCATTCTCCCACTTGCTTTCCCCCTTTCCTGTCATATCTCCAGCTGTCCTATAAATTAAAGGCATAAAAGCCTAAAAAATATAAATAAATAAAGCAAGAGTTTCCCAAATGCACATGTGCTGCTCAGGCAGACGTTGTGTCCTGGGCGTTACAACACTGGACTGCAGCACACACCAGCGGAGTCATGAAGCGTCGTGTGAAAACACGAAATGTGATGAAATAGCTTCTTTTTTTTCCCTGAAGAGCTAATGTGAATCACCACTGAGAACTCGGATAAAGGCTTATCCTGATGTGTTGATGTGGATAAAATCGCAATGATGCACTTCAGAACTATCTTATCAAATCTTTGCGCCGCTGGTGTGTGATCACACTGTTCACAGAAGACAGTGGATGTGAATAAGCGTGTTATGACACATGACATACTGGTGTGTGTGGCCCTTAATTCTCTGAAATGCACTCACAGGAGATTCTGCACAGCGATGCGAACAAGGTTCAGCTCTACATCCGCTTCAGCAGAGATTTTTTGGATGTGTCTAAATCCATCAATGTAGGGCAAGATCTGCAGCAAACAATAAACAATAGAACGTTATTGATTTGTTCGAAGATCGATGACCAGGTATACAGTATAAACACCGCTCATATATAAATTGATTATTACAGCAATAAAGCATTATTGCACCAATAAAAGCAACTACTCCTGCACTAATGCCATCTTTCCATCCATAAAATAAAGGATGTGATATAGATATGTGTCTACATGCACAGCTGATAACACTTATCTTCCTCCCAGTGCTTCTAAGAATGTCTTATCACAACGTCCCTTGATACGAGCCTACCTGTTGAGTGGTCAGGTCCCACTGAGATTTGATAAAATGTTCTTTGCACTGGGTGAAGACGGGCACGTCATACTCCTGGACAATCGGAGGGTCCTTCCGCATCTGGATCAGCTTTAGGTGGATGGTGTTAGATTCATCTAAAACAGACACAGAACAGAAAAAGAGACTGTTTTTTTTTAAAATCCATTGTGGCCACCGTACCAAAATTTGGTTTTCAAGTGCCGAACTGTCAACTTCTGTACTAGATCTGCAACGATTAATCGCTTATTAAATTAAAATAAATTGGCGTGAGCAATTTTTTAAGAAAAAAAAAAGTCAAAAAATGTGAATATTTGTTGGTTTCTTTCCTCCTCAATGACACTAAACTGAATATCTTTGGTTTGTGAGTAAAACAAGACATCTGACGACACTATCTCAGGCTTTGGGAAACACTGATTCACATTTTTCACCATTTTCTGACATTTTAAAACCAACAACCATTAATCAGTTAATCGAGAAAATTGTCGATTGGTTATTCACCTATGACAATAATTGTTAGTTGTAGTTGAGAGTAAATCAAAAGATGGTCTATATATGTATAAGATGATGCATTACAAGTTATGCCATTTGTGTGAAATGGTACACGTAAAGTCTCCTAAGTGGGCGTAGTTGGAACTGTTGTGAACGATGTGTGGACGGATGAAAGCAGATAACGTGCACTAGATACAGTACAAATTAAATTCACTCATTTTTGCAAGATTTCACAAGAATGTGTTGCTCAAACAGAGACAGGTCTCAAAATAATCTCAAAGGTAATTTTCTCCTGATTTGTCTGTCTGAGAAATGTTGACGTCTCCCATGGGAGTGAACAGACTCAGGACCTGCTGATCGCCTCCCAATCAGGCGGGGCAGTGACAAAACCCACATGACACAGATACAGGATGTGACTCTAACCATGCATTCATGTGGTGTCAGGATAATCAGAAAAGGAATTCCCCGACTGGGAAAATTCACATTAACACTCCATTCAAAATTTTGTTACACGACTTGCTCAGTTGTTGTGTGTGGACGTCATATACACAAAAACATAGTGGATGAGAGAAAATGTCTGGTTGACAACTTTTGATTAATTTATGTATTGCATGTAAAGTTTTTGCTCACATATTATTTATAATATACTTTTAGATTGTAACTGTTGCTGTAAACATAGAGTGAGCTGGAATAGTTAGATAAGTTATCTATTAGCATGTACTGATTTAGTGTCCATATTGTTTTCATAACCTGACTTAAAAGCTCGTGAACACACTAAAGTTTCCCCTTTTGAAGGATCAACGTGTTTTTTTTGTTTTTTTTAATGCATGGACTTTAATTCATTTTAATCAGTTTTAGGGTCCAATTAGCAGTTCCTCCAGGATTTCACGGGCTTTTGTTGGGATTGTTGCGGTCTAAATTGCCTGATTTCATGGCAGCTTTTCAAAAAACTGTGATGCTTGTTCCCCTTTTTTTTTTTGCAATGAATCTGCAGGAGCAAGTGAAAACTGCATAAAAAAGAGTTGCCATTATCTATTTTTTTCCCCAATAATTCATTAAAAATCAAAGGCACCTTGTTCCAGGGAGAACAAAACCGCTCTCTGTTCTGAGCGTTCTCAGTAACCTTGCCCAGAGCATTGATAAATGTCAATAACAATGACAAACCTTGTGTTCTTTTCAGTACCCATGACAAAATAAAAAAGATACATAAAAAAAAATAGTAAATGATAAAACATTGAGTCATTTTATTGAGGCGTACATGTATGACATTGTTGCAGGGAACTGCTATGATTGGAACTTGTGGGAAGCTACAATGATTGGTCAAATTTGCAGAAAAATTGCAGTGATCGAACACTTGGAGACTGGTTGAATTTGCATGAATTGCTGTGATCACAACATTTCAACTTCCTGGAGGGACTGAATTAGTTTGTGAGATACCACACATTTAGGTATATCACAACCAAGCCACGAATTACAGCATATTCAACATTATTTTTTCCTGAAATAATAAATTTGGGTGTGAATGCTGCTACCAAAAAGCTACAAAAATAACTAGTGAAATCAATCTGGACGCCTTTTCGTCAGTGACTTCTGGCGCTGCTGCAACAGTTTCTTCAATCAAACAAAATGAGCAGCTGAACAGGATGTTCTAACACTTTCTCAACACACTTTTAAAGTCACTAAATCAGAGCTGTTTCCTGAACCACAAACATGACTTGCATTTCATCACCACCTCCAGGATGAATGTTAAATAAACAGACAGCTGTTTGCCACAGATACAGCTGGTGTATACACAGTAAGATATAAAATAATACCTATGGGTAATGTGCAGGCTCCTGTGGCATTAAGTTCTTCCAGCAAGGTTGACATGATGGGTAAAAGTTTCTGCTTGCTCTCCTCATTGGATATAAAGCCACTCTCCAGCTGCAACACAACAAGGCAAAAAGATTTCGGCTCATATCTGAGAAACTGAAAACTTTAACAATATCAGTACAATCACATGTGAAAATGAAAATGTTCACTACCTCAAGAGTTGTGAGGTACCCGGACAGCTTCTTGACAATCGGCTCGAGGGCGCAGGTGTTTGTCTGGGCGTCACAGACGAGGCCGAGGTTAAACAGGAGGGCGTTTCGGCTGTACTTTTTATGTTCGATGCACACAGGACACCCAATCAACTTTTTTCCCATGGCAGTGCTAGAAAAGATATAAACAGCACAGAGGGCAGTTTGATACGGAGAAGAGGAGCATGTCATTCCTCTGTGAACATTAAGACAGATCTGAAGGTGAAAAAAATAATCATGGCAAAGAGATAAAAGAGAAGTGTTGGAATACATACACTGTTATCAGTTTGTTTTGCAGTTCTGGCTTGGTGATGATATAAACCTGAACTGTGTCAAAGAGCTCCCGTGAAATGTATTCCTCTGGGACCTGTCAGGAGGAGACAGAGGGGACACCGTATGACAAAATACATTCTATAGGACACGCTAAGAGGATTATGTACTTTTCACGTCCAAGGACAAGAACATGAAGAACTGTTTACCATTAATAAGATCAATTATTCTAATTTTAAGGCCATTATACTGTAGATACAGTCAATCACAAGGATGCACAGACTGTCCCAACTAGTGTGGTCACAATACTGGAATTTATCATTTTAATACAATACCTTGAAAAATCCTGATACTAGATACAATTTTCAATACCACAGGGGAAAAACATTGAGGGTATAAATTTTAGATTTTTATTAAAAGATAAATATAACAAGGCTGTAACATGACAACAGATATTCAGTTGGAGCAAATGCAAAAAATGAGTCCGGAAAGAATTTTAAATAATTAGTATTAATATTTATGACAACACTACCCAGGCTAATCTGTGCTGCTGACTGTTTTCTGTGACAAATGTAAATACTTCGTACAACACCTGGAAACATTTCAAACACAAAATATGATCACTGTCTATGCCTCTATGTACAGTAAACTCCAATATACACCCAAATTTGATTTAAAGGAATGGGGAGTGATAGATGTCACACATTTTTGAGGTCCACAATAAGATATTTATCTCAATAATGGAAAAAAAGAAGAAAAATTATGGTCTGATAAAAATGTCCTTAATTAAATAATGAATCTGATGTGTACAGGGTTTTTTTGTCTGTACACAATTTGTTTTTTCTTTCAATTTAAAGTGCTTCTGCTTCTCCTTCTATAATGAATTAAAACAAAAATAGCCTGTGTATGTACAATAGTAAAACAAAAACAATGCTGCAGTGGGAAGCAGTACTTTTGTAAAAAAAAAAAAAAAAAACGTGTAATCAGTAGGTATTATAACAGTCTGCCATGGTATCAAGGCATTTTTTTTTATCATGGTATCATGATATTTGATATAAAGTTACATTCTAGGGACTGGTGATTACTGTAATATATACTGTTCAACTCATCAGAAGCTAATTATTATTTATATTCCATTTAAATCTCCATACATGCAGTACTGACCAAACAATATGGTTATTTACACATAAATTCAACTGTTACTACAATACTCTGTCCAATAATAAGAATAGTTCAACAGTGCAATACACTGGTACACTGGCATCATTATTGCATTTATTTATACCGAGCATTTAAACCAACTAATATTCTTATTTATAATACTTGCATCTTGCCACTTATCCCCCATCTCAGCATTATTGTTGTATGGGTACCACTGATGTATATTTTGTTGTTTACATACTTTTACACCTCCTTTTCTATATGGTCGTATACAGTAGAATAATGCACTTTTTTTTTTTTTTTTTTACATTATTTTACATTACATTATTTTCTATATGCTTACATATACTTTTGTTCTTGAATGGGAGCAACTGTAATGCAATTAATAAACAGTCTGAGAAAAGTCTGAGATTAACATAATTTCCTATATTTGACCAATTTCTATGCATGGAAGAAACTCTTGAAGAATTTGCCAAAATTTATGGCAACCTCTGATTAATTTTTTAAAGTGTTACACATACTTTAAGACCTTATAACCTCAATTTCCATGTACTTTAAGTTTTTAATACCAAATAACATGATTACCATCAACCTCACTATCATAAGAAGGATAATAATGCAAGGTTGGTAGTGATTATGAACAACAGTGATCGTGTTATTAAGCTTTTCCTGTTAAAAAAAGGTTCACTGATGACCAACCCAACAACAAACACATTATTTGCACATACCTGATATGTTATCTTTGGACCCAGGGTGGGGTGAAACTCACTGAAAAATATGCACTCTATACGACTGGTCATGCCCATCATAGACCTTTTAGTCAGGGCAAATTAACAAACTTTAATCAAACCGTTTCAGTTTTATATGTCAGTATCCAGTGAGTCACTGCCCCACAGCTGTTATTTAGCAACTGAAGCTAGCTGCTAGCTTCCAGTTTTAACGTTGGAAGACAAGCTAGTGACCCCTCCATTAAATATATTTTGCAGGTTTAACGTCTGAACAACGTCCAGATAAATCGGTTTAATCACTGTACTTAAAAGAAATGCAATCAATCTAATAGCAAAGTATTCAACAACTCTCTAATACTCGACACATTCATGCAGACCAGACTGAGGAACAACAATATTGATGCCTTCAGGAGTTCCTCGTACATTACAATTGAAAATAGTTGACGTCGTAAATACCGGACACATACCAAAATTATTAAGCAGCAGAGGATGTTATTTTTTCAACAAAAGTCAAGTAATAACAACATGATTTCTGTTGGAAGGTTTCCCCCACAATTTTGAGGAATCTACACTTGTTTTATTTTTTTTGGGAAAGGTGTTTTTCAGAATTTTGAGTTTAATACACTACCGAACGGTTATATACATCTATTTTTAATCACGATTTACAGTACGGCCAGACACGTGTAAAAAGTATTTCAAATTGTTCTGTTTTTCAGTGTTTATCGGCACTTCGTTTGTGTTTTTGGGTGCCCCATGCACAAAAATATCATATACTCGACAGTATTTGAAGCCAACATTGTTCAGCAGCGTCAGTGCTGCGCAGTATGCGCCGCATTCAGAGGCGTCTGACAAGCGGACGTGTCTAGAAGGGAACTCTTGATGATTGTTACTCTCGCGGGATTTGTACCCGTTGTTAATTTATTGCAGAGGTTTTACAAACTAATCATGTTTAATAATGTACCGGCTCTGTTGTTAAGATTCGGAAGGACTAGAGACAAAAACACATGGTTAAGATTCGGGAAAAATCTTGGTTTGGGTTTAAATGATCGCTCTCGCGAGATCTTTCGCGGGTCTGGGGTTCCCTTTTAGACGCGACCCGATTTTCGTCAGGTCAACATTTGGAGAGGTTAGCTGCGCCATGTGTAGGAAATACTAACTAGCGTGGCAACCGACTACAGAAAATGTGGTTTAAAGTCCTTATAGGACGATTCAGGTGACATATAAACTGCACATATAGGACAAAAGATTAGCGTAAGGATGCAGCGAGTTTAGCTGATGGCTACACAAACTGTATGTTAAGAACAGTGATGTAGAGGGGTGTCTGTTTACATCAGTCATGTGGAGAAGATCTCTGAGTGCAGCCTGCAGATGCTTTGGACCAAAGGTAACCAACAGGTGAAATTGGTGGGGGGTTTGTTTGTTTGTTGTTGATCTTAGGGAGACTCTAGAGTGCATGGGATATCAACTGCTCTGAGCATTAATGGAGAAAACCTGGCTGTTAAAAACTTAACAAGCAAACTAAACTTTAATATAACAATCAACTTACAGTACATAACAAGAGAAGAGGAGGCAGAGCACTGAAAACAGTGAATTAATATTTTCAATTCTTATAGATACCTAGAAATAAAATAAAAAAATCACTGCTTTAACAAGTTTAATCTTGAAAAAGGATCAAACTTTCATAAAATGCTGCCTATACAAATATCATTCTTAATTATGTTCTGTAAAATAAATATCAGATAAGATATACACAGACACCATTATAGACTGATATAGCTGTGCTAGGCCAATATCGGCTGACAGATATATCTGTCTGGATCTACATCATTTATTTATTTATTTAGCCATTTATTGGTTGGTGTGCATTTACATTTTGATTGAACCTATGATGTCTATTAGGAAGCTGTTTGACTGAATATGGGTCTGTCAGTCTCAGCGCAGTTTCCAGATCCAGAAGGGATGCAAACTGCATTAAATCTGGTCAAACAATCAATAATCAATTAACATACCCCGCAGTGGCCTGAATCCTTGGTTTAATCACCATGATAAAAATGTAAAGCAGTAAAAATGTCCATCACAAGTTCATAGAACCCAATGACACGTCTCAAAATTGATTATTTAGTGTAACAAACAGTTAAAAGAATCAGAATCAGAAATACTTTATTGATCCTCAGTGGGACATTCAAGAATTCAAAATTATATAGCATAGAGCAATGAGAAGAAATGATAAAATAGGTGTGTAAAAATATGTGTAATCTACTACAATATACACAGACAAAATGACAATAACAGATAATAGAACAAAATATATACAATAAGAGTACGTAAAGATATAGGAAGAAGTAGGAAATACTAACAATTCATAAATATTTAGTAGGCTGACTAAAAAAAATAACTTGAAACATGAAATTAAAATTAGAAAATAAAAAATGTTTTTGATTTTCCACTGTGCAGAGTACTGCTACAATTAACAATTATTTTAATTTAATTAATCTGTAGATTATTTTCACAACTAATCATTTAGTCAATAAAATCTCAAAAAAGTGAAAAATACCCATCATCCCAGACTGCAAAGTGACATCTTCAGATATCATCTTTTGTCCAACCAACAGTCCAAAATCCAAAGACCCTTTATTTACTGTCATAAATGACAATGAAGGTACACCCCTGAGGCTCGGTTGGTGGACTATGCGTCCCATGTACTACTGAGGCTATCAGTCCTCTGCAGCGGCCGCTGGTTCAATTCCCGCCTGCAACCCATTTGTAGCATCTCCCTCTCTCTACCCCCTTTAATTTCATATCTTCAGCTGTCACCTGTCAAATAAAGGCAAAAAACAAAAATGACCCTTAAAACAATAAATAAATAAATGACAATAAAAGACAGCAAAATGTCACATTTAAGAAGCTGTGACCAGCAAATGTTTGTTATTTTTGCTTGAAAATTTGCTGAAACAATTTCAAATGGTCTGAACAATTATTTGACTTATCGTTGCAGCTCTAGTGCAGAGGAGGTGATGAAAGCTGGTGAGATGTGTGTCATGGGTGTACGTCAGTCAGTGGTGTCTGAGGTTTGACCTGAACTTGAGTTTTCATTTGACTTCTCAGCATCAGTCAGATGGCGATGGGGATTTCCTCTAAGTAAGATGCTAGTTGGGGAAATCAACAAAGGCTTGTTAAACCACAATAGGAATGCATGATAATCGTAGATTTATGGTTATTTAGAAACTCTGATAAATCAAATGCTTTCAGGGAATTTGGGCCTCCCATGCGGTGCGTAGATGCAGCGCTCCAGCGATACCTGCGGGCAGGATCACAGCCCTTCAGGCGGTGGACACATGGACGAGACACTTTGTGGAGAGAGGTGTGACAGAGCCTGACCACTCCAGCCGCTACATCATGGCTTATCTGCTCGGGTCTAAAACTGTGAGTTGAAATTTGCTGATCTTGTTCTAGTATTCGCTGACGTAATGTCTGAGCACCCTCCTTCACCTTCCTGTTCTCACACATCACTTCTTCATTCAGATTGAAAGTGTTGAGCAGGGGAAGATAACAGAGTTCCTCAGCCGAGAAGAAACTCAGCAGATGTGGCAGCTCTGCACCAGACGTCTGTCTGGGTATAAAGTTCCTACTGTGCATACACCACCTTCATATAAATAAGTATTCAGATGTGTTTTACTGAGAATACTCACAGATATGTGTGTTTTTTCACAGAATGCCTGTGCAGTATGTGATTGAGGAGTGGGACTTCAGAGATCTGACACTGAAGATGAGACCTCCTGTGTTCATACCAAGACCTGAAACCGAGGTTGGACAGGACAAAAACAGAAGAAGCAGAAGACATTTATTTGTGTAGCGTTTGTCACAAACATAAGTCACAAAGTGCTCTACAAAAGAATTATACGACATGCACGAGTCTTTAGGGTCTTTCACAATTTTTCTCCCCATAAATTGAGATCATGATTCTCTCTCACGATTCTTATTTTTTCAACAAAAACTGCACTCTGAGACACTCAAATATAAAAACATAAAAACATGTTTGAGATGCATGCTGAGCTTTAAGTTAACAACATAACATATATATATCAAAGTGCGAGACTTAAAGACTCTTTTAAGTAGAAAGTCTCTAAAAAGTCTCTTTTCCTCTCTTACTTTAGAACATTTAATTAAAGTGATTAACTTAAATGCTGTTGAATATTAAAAAAATAGAATGGTGATGTACTTTCTAATGTTAGGATTTTGTGATGTGGTTTGTTTGTCCTATAGGAGCGAGTGAATCTTTGGTGCAGTTTTTGTGCAGTAAATCAAGCAGCTCTACAAGAAAGAAATGAAGATGAAGTGACAATCAGAGCCATGGGTTTAACAGCGCAACAACTAAAACACAGTACATAATGAAAAAAACACCATACACAATAACAAAATGCACAATGAGTACATAAAAAGCAGAGCTGATGCATACAGATGAGCCAAACACCTGTCTTAAACAGCTGTGTCTTTACCTGCCTTTAAAAGTGTCCGCCTAGTCAGCAGATTGTATGAGTGCAGGCAGAGCATCCCTAGCTTAGGTGCTATGGCCTCAAAAGTCCGATCACCACAGGTGTTAGGGTGAGTGTGTGGGACAGTAAAGTTAGTTTAGTAGACTGAGGAGGGCGAGCTGATGAGTAGGGGTGAAGTAGTTCAGCCACACATGCAGAAGCCTGATTGTGCAATGATCTGCAAGTAAGAATTTTAAACTAGATCCCTACATGCAACAGGGAGCCAATGAAGGGATCTAAGTATGGGGGAAATGTGAGACCCGTCTATTTGACCCAGTGAGTAGCCTTGCGGCAGCGTTCTGGATTGGCAGCAGACATTCAAGAGCAGATATACTAAGTGAGGAGAAACGTGTGTTACAGTGGTAGTGAAATGAGATAAAAGCATGTATAAGGATTTCTAATTCAGCTGTTGAAGCTACAGTTTAACAATATTTCGTAAATGGAGAGAAAAGTAGATCTGGTCAGCTGCTTAACATGGGTGTCCAGTGATTGATCAAATATTACGCAGAAATTGCACAGCTTGGAGGGAGCAGCAGAGGGAAAAGGCCCACTGGGCAGTGTTGCCAACTATTTTCCAAAGAAAGTAGCTAGCTCAGGCTCCAACAGTCAGTAGAAATCACCAGATGACGACATATTCTCATTTGCATGTCGATGACGTCCGTGCGCTTCATTTGTAGAATGCTTATCGTTTGCTTATCGTTGTTTCAGTTTCAGACAGCAAAGCAGAGATTACCTGAAGCCACATAAAATGTAGGTCAAGAAAACTTCAGCTAAATGATGACTACATGGACGACATTTATTTGAGGCAAAAAGGTAAAAAAAAATCTCCAAGGGGAGGAAAAAGATCAAATAAACTATTTAAATATTTACAAGATCAAAGTAACTATATATTCATAAGCTACAAGAGCACACTAATCCAGAGAAAAACGGTGAGAGAGGAGCTCAACTTAACTTACACACCACAGAAGATATTATATATTGTGTATGTGAATTATGTAAAGGATAATGTACAGTGAGCAGGTCATTATTGTGAAATAAATACCGACAGGATGATGCAGGACCTTGAACCATCACGCATTTGTGTGACACAAAACATTAATTTTAAAATGATTTTATGGCTTTATTTTAAAAAAAAGACCTATTCACTGTGTCCTGCTTGTTAAATGGTTATGAAAACGGTATTTATTAGTATTAGTATAAAAGTATTTATTATTTATCTCAGAGCAAGATAAGCATTAAGTATCAAACTGAACTCAGAGAACTCAGGGTCGGAAAAGTTGCTAAATCACGTTTAAAGCACTGATCATGGGCACAAACTTTTCAGGAGAAACAACCAGAAACTGTCTTATCTGCATTGAGTTTTAAGAAAACTTCTGCTCTTCAGTCTCAAACAGCATTAGAGACTAAGGAGCTTCGATAACCCAAAACACTTCACTAGGTTTGAATGAAAAGTGGAGCTGAAATTCATCTTCATATAAATGACATGCATTTTAAAATGTTTATCTGTCCCAAGTGCAGAAAATATAAAGAGAGTAACAGAGGCCTCAGAACCGAGACCTGTGGGACAGCACGAGACCCAGTAACATAACTTTTTAATAAAAACATGGTGGTCAATTGTGTCAAACACCGAACTGAGGTCAAGAAGCATTAGTACAGACTGCTCACCTGCCTCAGGACATCAGGATATTGTTAGAAACCTTCAGAAAATCAGTTTTAGTGGAGAAGAACAGGCCACACAGATGTACGATGTCCAGTGAACCCCAAATGATCTGACATACATAACCAGGTGAGCGTTTTCTCTGTGTGTTGGTGCAGGAGTTGGTTGAACTCGTGCTCACAGATCTGGAGATGAAACCCGGGACCAGAGTTGGTGCGGACGACCAGCTAACGTGTTTGGAAGTGGGATGTGGGTCTGGTGCCATTTCTCTCAGTCTGCTGAAGAGCCTGCCTCAGGTGAAATAGATTTTCCACTTTCCACCACTTGGATTCAGGCTGAAATATCTCATAACTAATAACTCTTAGATGGATTACCATGAAATCTCATACAGACATTTATGGTACCCAGAGGATAACTTTGCTGGTGCCCTGACTTTTTTTTAATAATAATAATCTTTATTTATAGAGCACTTTTCTAAACCCAGAGTGATTCACACATGGCAGCAGTTGCATAACAATCGCAACAAATAAAGCCAGCAGCAGGAAAGTCAAGAAAAATCCAAGCAAATGAAAAAAATCAGCAAAAAGAACTTTCTGTAAAAATCGAAGCCAAAAATCTGCTGATCATAAGCATGTTAGCATTAACCATATAACCATACGACCATTTTGTTCTGACATCACACTTGGGGTAGGAAGCTCAAATGTCTCACTGCTGTGGTTGCAAGTCCAGGTTACGTGTGATATAAATCATTATAATTTCACTGCTTACCAATTGATGGTAAGTGACTGAAAATAAAATGACAATGAAACTCTGGGCCATATTTCAAGCTGAAACATCATATTTGATAACCCATTAGCTACCATAGCAAACATTACCATTTGATAGTGTTGCACGATACGATAGGAAAGGCTAGAATTAATTCTGAAATGTCAACGCACATCTTGTGGACACAAATGTTTAAGCAATGTCACATTAGCTGGCTGTCTTGCTGTAGCTTCACCCGACCTCAGAAATGTTCTGGTTTAGTCAGACACAGTAATGTTATGGGACATTTTGGTATACATAATTCTGTTTAATGTTCATACAAAATTACATCCAACACATGAGTTTGGTCCAAGCAGCAACGTTACTGACTTAAAGGAGCAATATATAACAACTGCACGTGCAAAAATGAGTAATGTCGTCCAAAAAGCAACCTTTATCCATAGATCGTGTATTAAATAAGTTGTTTAATATACAATCTGTGGCTGAAGCCACTTGTTCTGCAGGAGCGCAGGACACGTGAAACATTTGAAATTGACAATAACAAGCGGCAGCGAGTCGTACATTGTAATTTGATCACCTGTTTATAACTGTCACCTGTCTGTTGATGTAAAGCTAAGGCCGTTATCCTGAAAACAAAAGCTCACTGCTCTGAAAACACACACTCTTTGAGTTCTGTGACTGTCTGTCTCACTGTCTGTCAGACTCCATTAACATATTGCTCAATTTAACCATTATGAACATTTACTCCTTCTACAAGATTATTAATGATTTCTTTCGATAAACAGACACTTACTCATTCATCGAACATTTGGCATCAATTTCAACTCTAATTAACATGAAACAGGCAAAGAAAAACAGTTGTTTCAGCCTGGAATAGAAACACTGCAGCTGCAGTGCTGATGTCAGGGAAGCTAATATTTCAACTTAGTGTGTTTTCTTAATCTCTGATTACATATCATGGTCATTTTATGATTTATTACAGTGAATAAATTACAGATTTCTCCTTTAACCAGAACATCTCTGAGATTGCATGAACAGACAGCGAGACAGTTAGATAACGTTAGATTGCTTAAATACATCCAGTGCGTTTTAATTCCAGATCTAAATAAATGCGTCCAAGATGTGCGCTGCCAGGACACCTCTAACTGCAAAAAAAAAAAATAGTATGACTCTTTATCTTATGAAATTTTGATCCATGGAGTTTTTATATTTGTAAAACTTTACTCAAGCCAAGAAAAGCGATTTAAAATCGGTGATATAATCCCAATGTAAAGTCTGGAACTTGTGGGCTGGACCAGAAACACTCCTGTGCATATTCAGTGGGCTGCATACCACAGAAGCAAGCCCAGAAGCTATAAAACTTTTTTGGTGTGTGTACCATGTGAGAAATTCCTATTTGACGAAGTAAGCGCCGTCTTTGCATCCGGCATCCAGCTCTATTAATACATTCATCTGCTGTAGCAACAAAAGGCCTTAAATCAATTCTTCATATAGACTTTGATGTGTAAAATTGGTGGAATTTCCCTTTAAGATTTAGCGTGGCTATAAATAAATTCATAGGCTTTGAAGTGGTTAGTCAATTAATTGATCAAAATAAAGAGAGAGTATGTATTTATTATGATAAATGATAAATGTGTTATGAATTGTGCTGGTCTCAAACACTGTGAATAGTTGATCAGTTTGAACATGTTGGGTTTGGCGTCACTTGCTAGCAGATGATGGCCATGTGTCAATTCTGGCATTTTAAAGACTAAACGATTTGTCGCGTAATAACTTACTCATACAGACAAATAGAATTTTTTGAGGTTGTTGTATCCAAACAGTGAACGGCTATTTTTAACTGCTGTGTTTGTGTCTCATCAGCTTAAAGCCATTGCTTTGGATCAGAGCCAGGATGCAGTGGATTTAACAAGAGAGAATGCAGTGAGGTAATTCCACCATAGCACATGAAAACAAGTTGTAAATGTTCTTACAGATTTACTTTTATTGTCATAAAGACTTATAATTCATGTTTTTTGAACTGGGGGCATATAATGTAATGTATAAAATCTTATTCCTCTGTGCAGGTTGGGGCTTCAGGACAGATTACAGGTTTACCATGTAGATGTAATGAAAGGTAAGTGGAAATGATGCATTGCACTGGTTAGATAGCATGCCTGAACACGCAGCGGCTAATAAAACGTTTTAATTTGTGCTTTGTCAGATGAAGACAGTGTGCTGAACCTCTGTAGACCTGCTTCAGTTTTGGTCAGTAACCCTCCGTACCTGTTCTCAGAGGATATGATGTCACTGCAACCTGAAATTTACAGGTGACTAAAACACTTTCGGCTTCTCTCAACATATTTTTTATTTAACCTCCCCATAACTGTCATTTATAAGCAGTATAAACAACTTATAACTTGTAACTATCACTGTCCTATTACATTTTCACTACACAATTATTGTGGCGAAAGAATTCACAATATTATCGACGTAGCCCATCTATAGAAAATCTGAAAATAAAAAATACTATCAGTCAAATTCTCAGGTGGAGAGAGACTTTGTAACCATAACTGTACAGAAACATACAAAAAGTGCAGTTACACTTAATGAATAGAGAAAAGGCAACCAGATAAACAAAAGATCCACAAGATCTAATAATATTATCATGTGTATTATAACATGTTATCAATATTTCATTTTTTAAATACCACGATTATTGTCAATACCATAGCAGTATATTCTGACATCCCAAGTTATATCACATTATATACCAGTTATAGATGCTTCATGAGAGAAGTTACATAGGAGCAGTTGTAGTTACTGAGAAATGTGTGATATTAATAAACACGATAAAATGTCCTTTTATCTTACCTTTATCTTAAACATGTTCTTCCTGACAAAGACAGCCGATACCAGTAACTACAGCGAAGCTGGAGTTGAGAAAAAAAGGGTTTCAGGTTGACTAGGTAGACTGTGCACAGATGAAAAGGATATTTTTTTTATTTTACAACACATGAATCATTGACATTGACCATAAATAAGACCTGAAAACTGCCCTCTGCCTTTGGAAAAACCTATAGCAACATGAGCTCAACAAATAAAAAGTGTCTTTTTATCCTTCAGATTTATTAAAAATGCTTTGAAATCCATGTTAAACAATTTTATTCATTTAAATTTGATTTAAAAAATAAGTTGACCACATCAAGGTCAAGGATTTCACTAGAGTAAAGAGCTGAGAGGGCAGTCACTGCTGCTCTACTAAGCTATTTTAGCATGCTAGCTAGCTAACTCTTGTTATTCTCCTTGGGCAGGTTTAGCTACCATCTTATTTATATTGGGTAACAAACTAAGTTATGAAGATGTTAGTTAACGAATATTTTTATATTTCAATGATAGTAAACAGCTACGATGGAAAAGTAAATTTAGCTAGCATTGCTTACTAGCTAGCTTTAGCTTGAATTGGCCCGCAGGCTTGAGCTCTGTGTAGCTTACTTTAAGCTGTGTTTTGTAGCAACTGCAAATTAACATACAGTTACAGTTTAATGGCACAAATACTTTTTCTGCTAATAAATGTGTCCACAAGTGAGATTCTTAACTAGGTTTTGACTTATCACGTAAGCTAGTTACTGCGTTTTGGTGTTGTAGAAGTATAGTGTGTTATAATGTGCTATAAATATTTAATTATCTTCTTATATACGGGTTATAAATGCTAAACAGAGTTTAACATGAAGTCATACTAATAATTTAGGATGATGACAAAAATAAAATTGTGCAGACTAAATTCTGTGTTGTTTCAGATTAACCAAAAAAACAAGTCAAACCTTTGAAAATCCATAAAATTTATAAAAATGAATTAGCATCACTGCATTAGATATCCTCAGAAATGCATATTTTGTAAATCTTGATATTAAATGCATGTCATGTATTTAAGTCATTATATGGCTGCTGTATGTATGCACAGGTTTGAAGACCACGCTGCTTTAGATGGAGGTAAAGATGGCTTAGAAGTGATCAAACAGATTCTGACTCTGGCTCCACAGATCCTATCAAATCAGGGGTAAGGACCCCACTGCTCAATATAAGCACACACACACACACACACACAAACCCACCTGGATTTAATTCCTAACAGCGTCGTCTGCTTGTCACAGGAACAGCATGTTCTGAAAAACACACGTATCGTGTTGCCTCTTTAATGAGTTAAGCTTTTTAAAAGACTGCCAGTAAATACAGTTCCAGACATGTGCCACCGCTCCCATCTCAAGATTACTTCTGATAATCCTGTCCTGGTGATAATTACATTTTAATGCATTTTGTGTTCTTTTCCTGGTGCACAACAGTCGTGTTTACTTGGAAGTGGACCCCAGACACCCCGCGCTCATTCAACAGTGGGTGGAGGCAAATGTGGAAGAGATGCATTATGTGGAGACACGACACGACATCACTGGCAGGTCTGTGTAAAGAAGCTCTCGCTCTTTATTTTTGTCACCTGGGCAGCATTAAATCATTTTGTCATCATGTAACCTGCAGAGACTTCATGCTAAAGTTGTACCCATGCTGATCTCTTGGTCTATTTGATTTAAAGTAAAAGACTTCATTCACAAAATCTTAATTCAGTTACAAAATTAAGCCCAATACACTCTTAATTTGTGGTTCTTTCATGTTGCAAGTCAAAATTAAGTCTTTTACACTGACTTATTTCTGTTTCTTAGGCCACGATTCTGCATCCTTCAGAAAGAGAAGTCAAACAAGGACCCACAAGCAGGATCTGGATTGAGAAACTGAGATCCTATTACGCTGGCTTTAACCCAGGTCGCCACAGCCTCACCCCCCCCCCACCCCACCCCACCCCACCCCCACCCCCACTGAGCCACCGAAGCACGCGCTGCTCGCACTGATTTGATCACTCACAACTAACAATTTGCAGGAGCTCAAATCATCGTCATGTCAACTGTTGTTGGCACTTTTAATCTGGTAACATTTGTGATCACATCCTGTGTCCCGATAAAAAAAAAATGTGTGCGAGATGGCACAAAAGCAGGCTCAAAGCTGAAGGTAATTACCGAGGCTTTTCTTAGAAGCCTTCCTCTCAGAATCTCACCCTCCTCCCAGGAAGCATTCAGTAGTTCTGTGAATCCACTGATGAACGGTCCTCCCCTTCGCTTGTCCATTCGCTGACTCAGATGCAGGCTGTAACGCATTGTTGAGCAAAAACACACACAATGTGGCCTTTACTTCCTCACACAATCTGCGTTTTCTCTCGGTCACACACTTAAAGCTCAAAGGCCACAAAGTCTTTGTGTCTCAAAGGTGATTGAAGGCGAACATATTTCGTAACAAGTGTCACAAGAGCAGCCATCATGTGGGATTAATAATAATGATGATGATGACAGGATTTCTCTTTACCCCTGTGTGAGTAATACTGGCATTATTTTAAGCAACAAAAGAGAAGAAGAAGAAGAAGAAGAAGAAGAAGGATATAAAGGACAGCGACTTAGACTCCAAGTGCTTATTTTAATAGAAAAATGTACACATGTAAAAGGTAGAAAAAATGTCTTACTGAGAAAAATAAAATGGCGTAAAAGATGTCTCGATGGAATCAGTGTACTCTAACAGTATGTACATCCACAACTGATGAGGGTCAAATGGATATGGACAATTTCCACATTCGTCATAAAATAAGTGTAGATTACAGTACTGAGGTTTGCTCACGAGTCGTCCTTTGTCCTTGACAAATTCAGTCTGAAACCAGGCACGTCAGTATTGTACATATTTTTTCAGCAAAGACATAACCCTGTGTCCAGTATTTTCATCACTGGCCTCCAACTGCTGGAGCAGCAAAGTCATTTACAGGCACAAAGGACCTGTTAAAAGTCAGAGCAACGGACCTGAGGGACGCCATCATACCTTGAAGGGGTAGTCCTGTATGTAACGTAGCAGAGGCCTCGGGAGTGGTAGCTGGTCGGGGCAGTCAGAGTGTCTGTTGATAACGAGGCGTGTGAGGTGCTGTAAGGAGGGGAGGCCCTGCGGCTTGTACACAGCCCGCTTCAGTTTTAATACCACAGATGTGTCCTGAATTGTCTGCTGAGGCTGAGGTTTGGAAGGAGCCTCCTCCTCCACCTTGCCCTCCTCTGCTGCTTTCCTCTCTGGTCCCATGTAGTGTTGCACCAGGCTGGGCACGTTGGGAAAGGACGACAGGCTGGGCCGCGCCGGCGAGCTGGAGTCGAGCAAGAACTGGGCGCCGCTGTACTGGATCCGTATGCTGGTGGGGCCGCGTGCGGTCCTGACCGAGAGGGTCAGCATGTACAGAGGGTGGCTGCTGTCCCGTACCAGAAAAGCTCCTTCAGATGCCTCTTGAAGTGCAGCGTGGGCCTGAGCCGCAGTTACAGCTCCCCAGTACCATCCTACACACAGAGATTCCTAAATATTAGTCACTCTGCAGTCAGTGCTGTTGCTGTCCTGACCTGTATGCTGCTCGATTTTAACAGTTAACACTCCACAGTTTTGTAGTTAAACTAAACAAGGAAACAATTACAGCTGTTTCATAACTCAGCTAAATATCACACATGTGCCAGATGCTGGAACATTGTGTTGCTTTTCAAGAATCCTACTTGTTAGGTTCACTGGGTTTAAAAATTTAACTCTTTTCATACTCTACCTGAATTTTCTAGGTAGCAGAAGTTGCTGGCGATTGCCCGCAGGTCCTTTGTGGGGTCCCATAGCGGAGGGGTGCTTTGAAGGCAAGGGGTAGGAGGTACAGTTCCTGTCCGCATGCCCCGCGGGGCGTCAGTGGACGGAGCAGCAGGCAGAGCAGCTCTAGGACTGGAAACAAGATGGAAAATGTGGTTTAATTGGCATGAAATAACACATAAAACAAAAAGGGTCAAAGCAGGCTTTACTCTTCCATATTAATGCAGAAATCCTTTTACTGTAACTTAAAAAATAAATACATAGAAAGCTTGATAACCATACAAAATATAGTTGTTTGCTTTACTCTAATGTATTTTGTGAAGCACTTTGTAACCTTGTTTAGGTGAGTGCTATACAAATAAAGTTATTATTCTTATCCACATCACACCACATATTATTTGTAATTGAGTGTGTATTGCTAAATAATAAGAAGAGAAAGAACAAGAAGAAATGAGGTAAATTCACTGTCCAGATTCAACTTGAGAACCACAAAATATGAATATTAAGTCTTGGTTATGTTTTTATTATCACATTTTCATATAAGTCTGATTTTGTGACATATTTTGTGTTATTTGTGTGTTGTTTTTTGGCTTTTATTGATGACAATCTTGGCCAGGACACTCTTGAAAAGAGAATTTTAATTGCAGGTTTTCCTGGTTAATTAAAAAAAGTACTATATAATTATTACTATTAGTGCAAGTTTCTTGCAGTTATGATTTGTATTATTTTCTTAACAGATATACAAAAGGGCAGTCAAATGCGTTTTACAGCTGGGTATTCCAACAAACAAACAAGCAGACAAAGAAAGAAATAAAAACTAAAACCTCAAACTACAAACACAATAGCAATATTAAGAAGTTTCTGATAAAGACCTTTTCTGTAAGTTTTTTTAATTGCTACATCAGGCCTTTGTATGTGCATTATGACTTGAGATAGAGACAGTTTTCGCCCTTAGAACGCATGAATGCATGCAAGAATGAACAATTTTATTTATAGACTTCAAATATAACTTAACACTAATTACGACTGCATTACTTTCACAAATAGAAAGGTACGTTCTTATCAAGAGAAAACACAGAAACAAAGAAAAGTCAACTCACCCTGGTACACAAAGAATCATGCTATTTCTTGAATCCTCTTGGCTAAAAATCCAGACAGTATTTCTTCTTCTTCAGAAAACAGGACTATGAACAAAGAACAAACACCTCGGCGAGAAAATAAGCTTTTAACATCGGTTCGTTATGAATAAGCCTATTATAAGCGGTACATAGAGAGACGAAGAAGAGCTCCTCCGTGTACCCAAATAGGGTCTGGTGGTCCTGTAGTTTATGTAAGAACACTGGATGTAAAATGAAAACAAAATAATAAAAACCAGTTAATTTAAAACATAAAACATGTCTGTAGCAGCAGCGGCGGTTTGGAGTGTGTTGTCACCAGAATGGGATCCAAATGTGTGAAGGACAGAGTGTAAAAGGCTTGGCTTTTAAAATTTACCGTTTCCTAGAAGTCTATTCTGAGAACTCTTCACAGCACCGGCGGCTCTGACGTCACGCCGGCCGCACCAACGTTTCATTCCGCACTAATGTTCGCTGCTCTCGCTTCGTGGCGACTAACGGCTCGAACGTTAGAACGTTTTTGCATTTTTTGGAGGGAAAAGCTTTGTTTTAACGGTTAGTTCTCGTGATAACCGTGATGTTTTGGTGTTTTTTCAGGCTCATCTCTCCCCCGTTTCACCCCCCGGCTCCTGCCTTCGCTGAACCTGCGCTCGCTCCCAGGAATCGCGCGGCAGCTTCTCCCTATCCGCTTTCCAGGAATAATTGCAGGGTTGACTCCGCCCCGCCGGGCGGCCCTGACAGAGCCTTCATTCTGGGAATTCACCGCCTCGACATTAAAGATAATAGGAATGCACACAGGCTGTTTCCAGTAATATAGATTCCCCTCGATCCATGGTGGAAAAACACGGCGAGAGGTTTTCTCGGAGGTTTGTCGGAGTAATTACACTCCAGAAAGCAAGTTGTTATTGTGACAATAAACTGAAAAAAAGGGTTAACTCTACTGTTAGGCCAGAGGAAGTGGCATTTTGATCACGGTTTGTTTGCTCCACTGTCTTTTATGGATGGTTGATTAGTGAAACCATGTGTTTACAACAGTTTTGTCTCAGGATTAGACAGTAAAGTGTACTTAAGATGTGTTTCTGCTCATTTATCTTGCCTGACATTTCATTTCTAGGGAATCTACATATCTAGGAAATCCCTGCTAACACATCTGCTCAAACTCTTAACTTTAAAAAAAAAAAAGATTCGGGGTATATGCTGGTTTATGACTATAATACTGATGTTGGTTTATCACCACATTGTTCTAAATATGAGGAGCATTTTGTTCATATGCTAAAAAAATGGGTTAACTCTAGGCCAGAGAAAATTACATGTTGCTCACGGATTGTTTGTTCCACCGTCTAACCCTGTCTTTTATGGATATTTGGTTTGTTAAACCACGTGTTTGCAATACTTTTGTCTAAGGTTATGATAGAAAAGTGTAGGAAAATCTGCTTATTATCTCACATTTCTTTTCAAGGGAATCTACCTATCCAGGAAATCCCAGCTTCACTCATTATCTTTTTCTGTAGAATCAGGGTAAACTGAGTGTTGAGAACAATACTGATGCTGTTTTATCACCATATTGTTGTAAATCTTAGGAACATTTTGTTCATAAAATAAAAAAAATGTGTTAACTCTTTGTTAGGCCAGAGAAGGTGGCATTTTGCTCACGGTTTGTTTGTTCCACTGTCTAACCTTATTTTTTATGGGTGGTTGATTTGTTAATGTAAGTGTTTCTAATCATTTTAAGATAGTAAAGTGTACTTTAAAATGTGTTTTTGTGCGTGCATCTCACGACACTTCATTTCTAGGCTATCTATCTTTCTAGGAAGCTCCAGCTTCAACATCTGTTCATTATGTTTTACTTTAAATAACTAGAAGCAGGGCAAATTCAGTGTTGACTATAATCCGGATGTTGGATTGTCATGGTATGGTTATAACTTTGAGGAAAAATGTCATTTTGCTCATGTTTTTTTCCACTGTCTCACCATGTCTTTTATGAATGGTTGATTTGTTAAAACCATGTGTTTCCAATGTCTAAAGTTAAGATAGTAAAGTGTACTTATAATGATATTTCAGCTCATTTATCTCATCTGACATTTGTTTTCCAGGGAGTCTTTTTATCTAGGAAATTCCAGCTTCCACATCGTCTCATCATCTTTTACTTAAAGTGGTAAGAAGGGCAAATACTTGCTGTTCATTACAATAGGGGAGACCAGGGGCAATTGTAACTTTTTTTTTTACATTTTCCTTCATAACTCTCAGACTACTTGAAATACACTAGCCATCTTTTGATATAAGAAGCATATATGTGTGCACCATTTAATAATGCATTTGATATATTTTCACTTTTTTCATATGGTTCAAATTCTTGTAGATGCCAGACATATAAATTCAAACGTATTTCTACAGTATTGTTGCAAATGACTAGGCTAGTTACTAGATTTAAATTATTTTGATTGAGTTAAAAGTAATTTTACATTTATTAGCAAATATGTTCATTTTCTAACATGAAAGTATGTTAGCACAGGCAAACAATGTGTTTACATCGGGGCATCTGGCTCTTGTAGCCATGATAAATCATGATGTGACCTGTCAACACTTATATTATAGTTTGTTCATGTTCATTTTTAATCAATAACCTAGAGATAAAATTGATCTGAGTTTAAAACCACAGTCATCTAAACTGTAGAGCAGAAAAATATGGCAAACAAGTAACTTTGTTTGCGTTTGGAGGAATTGGGTGTGTTACAGTTGCCCCCAGTCTCCCCTACTTTCCTTTTCCAAGAAACCCCAGCTTTGACACTTGCTCAATATCTTTTGCTTTAAGTGCTTAGAATCAGGGAATGGGAGTGTTGGATTTTCACCACATTTTCATAAATCTGAGGACCATTAAATTCATAAATTAACAATGAGTTATCTCTAGGGTCAGGCTAGAGAAAATGTAATTTTGCTCATGGTTTGTTTGTTAGACTGTCTTTTATTTGTTAAACCATGTGTTTCCAGTAGTTTTAAGATAGTTAAGTGTACTTAACATTTTTTGCTGCACATTAATCTCGCCTGACACCTATTTCCTAGGGAATATATCTAGCGAGGACATTCCAGCTTCTTCGTCTGCTCATTGTCTTGTACTTTAAATGACTGGAAACAGGGTAAATTGAGTGTCAAGAAGTATAGTAGTGATGCTGGATTATCAACATATTGTTATAGATCTAAAGGAACATCTTGTTCAGGGCAAAAATCAGGATATTTATTCAAACAATAGGCATCTCACACACACACACACACAGACCTACGTGATGGATTTGAATCAAAGCAACACATGAAACTATGCCGTATCATAATCACAGCCATATCCACGAGAGCCCTCTGATCCCAAATAACTGAAACTCAACTTTTTCCAAGAAATCCTGAAATGAGCTTTTTCTTTTCTTAGAAGTCTTGTGGATTTTATCTATCCCTGCTGCTGGATGTGTTTGAACAAATGCTTTTGTTCATTTCAGGAGGAAAAAAGCACACTACACCACAATTATTTTTATGGATTCTTTATTTTATTTTATTATTTCTGTAACCAGAGAAAGCCTGAGATAACATTATCTCTTGACCAAACTGGCATCGTGCACAGTCAGTTGACAACAATCACATGAAGCACATTAAAAAAGGACCAAACGACATGAAAGAAACAATAACTTTGCTTTTTTAAAGAAATTACACGCCTCATAAAGCATTTTTTAATGTGGTGTTGAATGCTTGATACAATAGCAGCATTTTCAAATAAAGGGTTGTCCTGTAATTTATTCCAATCCTGAAGTGCATAATATGAGGAGGCACTTTTGCCAAATTCAGAACGGCCTCGTGGGACATTAAAGATGATCCAGCTGGATGAATTGTGGTAACTGGAGAGCATTGTACGAGGTAGGCAGGGAAATTACCAAGAATCTGAAGATACAAAGGTACATACTGTATGAACTTTCCTCCCTCTGTGTTCTCATTCAGCGCCATTTTTTTTACTTAGATTTTTGGTTGTTGTTTTTTTTGTTTTTTTTACTTTTGAGATCATTGCACTCTCTTAAGTCCAAGCCATGCTTACTGTTATCTGTGGAGATGCCAATTTGGACTAAGGCTACATCTAATGACTGTTTTCATTATTGATTTATATACCAAGAATCTTCTGTATTAATTGATTGCTTGCTCGTAGGTCAGCAAATAACAAAAAAGGCCCAACACAAGTTCCCAGTGCTCAAAGTGACATCTTAAAATGACTTGTTTTTTTCCAACCAACCCAAAGATGTTGGGTTTAATATTGTGGAGGAAGAAAGAAGAAGCATATTTCCACATTTGACAAGCTGGAACGAGGCCTTTAAACTTCTGAAATGATAAATGGCCATCAATAGTTGAGATGAAACAACTCCATAAGAGATCAACTCCATTAGGTGGAAAATCTGATGGAACTGATGTCTTACAAAATGTTGTGAGCACCTATTTTATTTTTTTAAAGTGCTAAGAGTCCTCTTAATACTAATCAAAATGAGCATTTTTCTGGGGCACAACTTTCAAGGGCCAACATTTCTATTTTTCAAAAAAAAAATCAGTTGTAAGTAGCCTACATTTGTATACCCATGTTATCAGTAGGTATTGTTGCGTTTAGATTTTGAGGGCTTTTTAACATGGTTTTCATTTGTTTGAAGTCCCAGTTATTCTAGGACAAGGGTGTTTTCTGTTACAAAGAAAGTTTAGACATAAAAAAAAATGAAAGCAGACCAAAATATCAAGTATGGGTGCATGAGATTTCCTTTTTGTCAAATATTTTTCCTAATAAAAGATCTACAGTGATCAAATACTTTGCCTTGTTATAAAATACACGCATTAAACCAAAATGTGTAGAGATTTCCATTTTGATATTTTGGAATTGCAAAACCCAATCAGTTCTTGGATTTACATCATTGCTGTGTTACACTGTGATGGTACGAGATCTGGAGGCATACAAAGGCAGTCAGTGTTTATTTTATGATTAGTGGGCACAATCCTAAAAAGGGCTTTACACTGTTTATCCCCAGGGTTTGTCGTTCATTTGCTGTTTAATGTTCTAGTGGTTGTGCTTTTCATTGTGATCATAAATATGGTTTCTAGAAAAACGAAGTGGACCAGGCGCAGCACTTATTTGATTCAGTAAAGCTCTCTTGGTAACACTAACTGTCAACATTGTGTTTCAATGCAGGATATCGTACTGTTGTAGTATAAACTAGGCTCTTGTGGAAAGTAATTAAGGTTGTTTACTCAAGTATAATTAAAGGTAGAGTCTGATTTGTCCAAGCTGTTTGTAAACACATCAGGACGTCAAACACCAACGTGTTGGGTTGGTGAAAGGTCCTGAGCACAGTGAGACAATGAGAGAAAATAAGGAAACACAGGCAGAGAGCAAAGTCTGCAGATACAGACACCACCACACACTTCTAGTGGGTCAGAAGAGATTATCGAAAGGGATTATGTAATATGAGTTTATACATTGTCTTGTCAATGTTGCAGAATATATCATCAAGGTACTTGAACTTTACTTGAGTATTTCTGTTTTATCCAACTTTATACTTGTACTCCATTACATCTCAGAAGCACTGCATTTGTCTTACAAGCTTTAGTTACTAGTTACTTTGCAGATTACAGTATTTCATACCCTTCTTGCCTAGTGAAAACCATTTATCTCAGAATTTGGTGACTTTGAACGTGAATATTTCTGATAAACTGAAGAATTAAGTGCTCCATCACAGGTTCTTAAGCAAAATAAACTTTTAAAAATTCCTCTTGTGTTAGCTGCACCATCACAGAGACAGAGGACAGAAGGAGTCACAGGACAGCAACATATGATGATGATGCATTAAACTACCCAACTGTATATAAAGTAGTTTAAATTAGCACAACCTTCAACAACAGCAGTAAAAATGCAACATACACACTAATGCATGTGACACTAAAAACATCAGATATACTGACAAGGAACATTTCACTGCAGAATGACTAGTTTCACTTTTCATACTTTAAGTAAATTTTGTGAATAATACTTTAACTTAGGGTTTTGAATGCAGGACTTTTACTTTTTTCAAATTCATTATATTTATTGATTTATTTAAAAGGGACAGTGCAAATGAATAAACTTTACTGTAAGTGCAACAGAGTTAGCCAAGAGGCTATTTTTCAACTGTAGTCACAAAGTCACCCTAAAAAAAACAAATATATAAATTTCCACATTATAAGGTAAAAATGACAAAGCTATTAATCATTTATCATATATAAGCATGCACATAATAGATTGAATATTAAAGATAACAAAAACCTCATTCAGGACAACTTTATGCTACACTGTCAACATGCAACACAGAAGGTCATAAAACAACACATGCAAAGCAAATAAATGAGGGATATTTATGTTAACAGAAACATGGACGAAAGACAACATTATGCTGCATCATTAGACACTAAAACACGTCCACTTGTAATGGAGTATTTTCCCAGTTTGGTATTAGTACTTTTACTTAAGTAAAGGATCTGAATACTTCTTCCACCACTGCTGAGGCTTCACACAATGTTTTTGTAGACTGGACTTCTTTTAACCACAAGCACCCACTCTCATCTGTTGAAGCAGATACAATATATGCATTATTGTTCCTATAATAACAAGTTAACTTGTTTGCAGAGTCTAGTAATTTACCACCAGTTTGGTACTTTTGTTCTCATTTTTCATATTTTTCACACATTAAATCAAATATTCTCCAAAAGATTGTACATTTTGTTTTCTCTTTTTAAGCTGTTTCACCACCTTCGTGCACAAGTTTATTTTAATCATTTCCAGCTGTGACTAACTCTTTCATTTCCATGACGCAGTGGATTGCAGGACAATAGTGCCTGTCAGGACCGCACTCCACATATTTGTGTACTGATACCTTGAATATACTTAACTTTTCCTGTGTGAGCACCACCACGCTACATACCAGATTTTACTAAGTGTTATGTGGACTGATGTTTGGCACACAATGAATAACTGTTGTCCTCCTCTTCCAACGTGGAAACAAAATGGGTGTTCCCAGAAGATTCTGAGAAAAGCTTCAATTGCCTGGAATCAGCAGCATAAATCCATCTGTTCTATGAGAGAGAACCTTATTCATCAGCGGAGCTTTATTCGGGGAACAGGCCTGGAGAGAACTGCTGCGTACGGCTGTCCTCAAAATATATTTATACATTTTGTTCCAGGGCACAATGTTTAAAATGTGACAATAAATTTTAGTGGTAGCAGCATGGCTCGAGGTGGTCGATTAGAAAGTCAGTTCATTTGGTTCACCACAGACAGAAATATCTAAACCACTGGCTGGATTGCCGTGACAGTCAGTACAGACACTGAGGATGAATCATACTGACTTTGGTGATTCCTTGACTTTTCCCCCCAGCACCACCATGAGGTTGACACTTGCAGTTTTAGCTAAAATGTCTCAACAGTTTACCCTTTTTAAGTCCGGCCCCTTTTTGCTCTGTGCTCCACTAAAAGTTTGGTACCCAGCAGAACCAGAACAACCGCCATAGTGTAACATGCGTGCGCGAGCGTCTGAGGCGACGAATAATGGCCCGTTGTGATTGGTCCAGACCTCACAGGTGATAATAGCCGAATAAGAGTTGTCTTTTTTCAAATGGAAACGTTTTTGTCTTAAGGGTGTATTAAAATGCTGATTTTAATAATTAAAAGTTAAGAAATATATGTTCTCCCAGTCATTTAGGGCGGGTGGGCCCAGCCCCGTCAGGCCCACCCGTAACGCCGCGCCTGGGTTTACAGATCCCAAACAAAACTGCCCCCTTTAATATGTGAACAAGAACCTACGATGGTGGTGAAACTCATGCTAAAGGTCGTATCTAGAGCCAATGTTTGGTTTGTCCATTCTGGGTTTTACTAGAAATATGGCAGTCCAACATAGCCAACACCATGGAAGAGGACTCATGCCCTCTGTAGATATAAATCGCTCAATCTAAGGTAATGAAAGCACAACAATTCTTTGTTTTAGCTGATTATACACTAATGAAAACTTACTTATTATATATATTAGCCTGTCCATTTCTGTCATATTCTGCCAATAGATCCCCATAAATCTTATACAGTGGACCTTTAATATTGTACATGGCCATTTACAAATCAAATAAAAATAAAGTAAGATGTTAACAAATATTACACCTGCTGAACAGCATGCTAGCGCTGTCATGGTGAGCTTGTTAGCATGCTGATATTACAGTTTACAGTATTTTACAGTAGATGTACAGTAGTTGCTGTGCTGCCTCATGTAGGCATAGTTACTAGCATGGTTGTAGTATTGTTTCACTAATGACTGAGCAATACCATTCTCAATAAAATCAACCATAAATGCAACTAATCAAATTGAGTTTGTTTGTCTACCCAGAGCCTTTATTATGACCTATTAGTTAACAAACAGACCGAGAGGGAGCAGCCTGTCTGCTGTGCTTGCATGTCAGTAGTGCTAGTCTTGACTTGACTTTGGTCCAGTTCTTCGAAGGCGGTGTACTTTGCACAGGCATGTGGAAGACAGAGGTGAAGAAGTTGACAACATCTTCATAGACTGGTCCCACAGCTGAGATAATCTCCGAAGCAACCTGAAAAGGAGCTGTTACCAGTCATGAAAAGTGTTCTTGTAACTGAGAATCTTTATGTCATTTGATGACACAGCCACGGTTGCACATTTGCCCTTAAAAAACTCTGTCCTGAACTCCAGCTGAATTGATTTTCATGCAGGGAAATCAACACAGTGCAGTCTTTCAAACACTATAACCTCACTGCACTTCACCGCCGTGCGAAGAGGGCGTTGACGACTGGAGCAGATGCCTGAACGTACAGCTGTTGGTCTAATTTAAAACCCCTCTAATCAGAGATTGAATTATGTCATGTCTATCCAAACCATGTAGAATATTTACAGACATGTGACAGGAGGTATTTCCATGGATGAAACATTGCAGGCTGAATAAAAATACACAAATCTGTACAAAGATCTAATACCACAGTATAAACAAGGTTTTATTTAGAATTTGGTTTCATATTGTTTATTTCTTACAAACATTGTTGATATAAAACCTGTATTAGAGGTTAGACATGAGTACTGCAAAATCTGAAAATACATTTACAATTCAGTACAAGTCTATTATACTGTTAACTGAAGATGTATTTATGTAAGCATGGAAGAACCAGACATGTTAGCTTCACAGTAACAAGGCCATCTGTCTGGGTTTCTGCCTCCAGACTGTTTCTTTAAAATAAATAGTGTGGTTTTTTTTGTTATACTCATTATGTTATGTTAGATATGTAACATATTTTTATATTTGTCCACGGGGGAGACAGATTAAAGATCATTTATCAGCACATTTCCATCAAAAACACGTTTGTTATATAGCACAAGTGTTTCAGTACACAAACAGCAGAGGAAATCCATCACTGTGCCCGTTCCTCGGGGCCTGATGAGGCGTTAGTGGGTCTGGGGTAATAAGGGACGGGGGCTGGAACTGCAGACTGGACTATAGGAGAAAATGTGTCCTCCTCTAGCTGTCCTGTATGGTCTCTCTTGGACCCTTGATGAGGCGCTTGTGTCCCCTTTTTCCTGCCGGGCCGCGGGGCTTAGCGAAGGCCTGTTTGTGGGCGTGCTGCTTGGGATGGACCTCGTCATACAAAAACTCCTCTGTCAGTTCATCTCCATCATCAATTTCCAGCTGTACACAGATGCAGAAAATAAAAACAAGGCTTGAATCCATAAATAAAGGTGACATTTATTGACAACTTGAGGTTGTCTAAGGTTGGAACTGTATGTAAACAAGGTTGGAAACATAATTTTAGAAACCCTGAGGTCATTAAGTCCAAAACCCCCCAAAGCACACCTCTATATTTTTTTCACTTGACCCTTCCTAAGTCCTGCACCTCTTCGCTCTGAGCTCTAATAACAATAACAGCTGAGCAAGTTTGATGCCTGGAGGATCCTGTTTCAATTTTGATACGCTATGTTCAAGGCTTGTCTATGTTGAAAATAAAAGCAAATTTTGAAGATGGTGAAAATATATTGTTGGGGGACCTGTAAAAGTGATACAGTCACATCTGAAGTTGGCTAACTAGCTAGCTAACGATTGATGTAGTTTAGTTTGCTACTTAGCTAATGTTTTATTAACATTAGTTATCAGATGTAACTAGCTAGCTAATGACTGATGTCGATTAATGGCTGTGTCTAGAAAGAAATACAAGATTTGAGACATTTGTGTTAGTCCCTGTTACTGAATGGCTAGTTTTCACTGCCTCAACGACCGACTGAAAGCCTTTGCATGCGCGAGGGTTTTGCAAATCTCGGGTTCCTTTCTAGACACGACCTAGATTAGCTATCTAGCTAGCTAACCATTGATATTGATATAATTCTTTAGCTAGCATTTTGCTAACACTGACTATCAGATGTTACTAGCTACCTACGGTCTGATGTAAATTAGCTCTTTAGCAAGCATTTTGCTAACATTAGCTATCAGCTGTAACAAGCTAGCTTACAACTGATGTTGACTAGTTATCTAGCATTTTGTTAACATTAGCTAACTTGAGACATGACTCTGTGTTGCTTTTACAGGTCCCAAAGCAACATCTTTTACTCATCTACAAAATCTGGTTTTCTTTTCAACATAACAAACCTAGCAATAGCATATCTAAGTACAGGAAACAGGAAAGGAGAAATTTGTCCCAGGTTCTGCCCAGTATGCAATATTTATTTTCTCAGGATGGCGAAGGCGTGACTCATCCAACTCTGCCTCTGACTGTCTTACTCTGATATTCTTTCCCTAACTCTACCCAGTCTTACTCCTCGTGCCTAAACATAACCAACCCAAACAAACAAAGGCAACAAGTACCAGCCAATCAGAGTCTGAGTAGAAGCAGCTGAAAGGGGGCAGGACTTAAGCACTTAACTGACACTTATATTTACTGTAAATTTTGTCCTCCAACATGAAGGTCTGAATACTGTGTCAAAACCTCTCCACACTGCTAAGAATACAGTTTTCATGGAGAAACACTGTTTATCTTTTATTTATGGATTTTTGTTTGTGTAAAAGTAGTCAAATGTAAATATACTGAGTAAAAAGACACAGAAATGAGCAAAATACCCACAATGAGAGAATACAACATGACGTCAGTGATCTCAGAGGTAGCTACAAACTGACTTATATAATCCTCTATCCCTCTCCCTCTATCCATCCGGTACCTTTTTAGCAATTTCCAAATGGTAATCTTTCTCCACCTCCTCCAGTAGTCGACTCTTGCAGCTGGAATACAACATCCGCTCCTTAATGCTACAACTGTATCCTGGCATGGAGTATATGAACACTGCAGACAGGAAAAGAGAGGAAGCATTATATGTAAATATTTTATGTTGATGAAAATCAGTGGTTTATGGTTTGCTACAAGGTAATTAAAGGGGTAAACAAGGAAACACAAAATTATGATTGATTTTTCCTGACTTATTACTAGATATGGCTTTTTTCCTCTGAAATACTGGATACTTTCTCCTCTTCAGACCAATACAAATTCTTCAAATAAAACCTCGAGAGAAGGACAATCAAATTACAATTAACCATAGCTTCATTTTAAGAGGTCTTTAGCCAAAACTGTTGTGAATCACTGAGGTAGATGATAAAGGATGCACTACTTCTCTCTCCTCTCTCTCTCTCTCTCTCTCTCTCTCTCTGAGTGTCTCTCGGTGTCTGTGGTCCAGATGTGCACCTCATTGTGCGTGCTGTCAGAGAACGTCAATCAGTGACATACCGACAGATTCCAGGTAGTCTCCTTCGTGGGAGTGTTTGTAAAGGAAGAAGTGGTATCTGGGAGTGTCTTTGGGAACTCTGCGGGGCAAATCACGAGTTTCTGTCGGGTTGGAGTGAACCAGCTCGATCGTCTCCTTCTCTACATCCAACCTCTGAAACACAATAATGAAGCACAGTTTACAGAGTGTTTGGTTATCAAATATCAGAGGGTGGCAACACTTAATCTGAAGGGGTGTGCATAAAACTGTTATTACACTGTCATAACACCTGTCATGAACATGAAGGAATCTTTATGAATGTTTATGGCTGGTGTAATTAAGTGTAATTTGGTCAGTTATGTCATTTTTAATGCAAAGGTGACATCGTTTAGATGCCATTAATCAAGCCAGTAATGTCTTTGTTATGACAACTTGACATTCATAAAGCCAATAATGTCTTTGTTATGACATATTGACATTAATCAAGAAAACACAACCTGTCAATGTTTTTGTGTGGGGTTGCCAAGAGTCAAATCCAGCCAGAAAACCATAATGACAAGCTTTCATAACAAAGTTCTTGAAGATGTTTCGCCTCTAATCCAAGAAGCTTCTTCAGTTCTTCAGTTCTTCAGTACGTCTTCAAGAACTCTGTCAAGTCCAGTTGCCTACGACAAACCATGCTACGAACACCATGACCTGGATGACTGAGAACCTTCACAGACATGTTTCATAACAAAGACATTTTTATCTTAGTTAATGTCAAGTTGTCATAACAAAGACATTTTTATCTTGGTTAATGTCGAGTCATCACAACATGGCAGTTTCAAACAATGTCCACTTTGCATTTAAAAATGACATAGTTGACCGAATGACAACAGTCTTAAACATTCATAAAGACTCCTTCGTGTTCATGACATGATTATGACAGTCTAATGACACCCTTTCAAGTAAAGTGTTACCCATAAGTTTAATATATCAACACATCTGCTCCAGATGATGGTTTTCAGGGGAACAGTGCAGTAACCTCTGACACTCGTCAGGCTCACCAGCTGTATGTAGTTGATGCGTCTCTGGGCGAGTTGCTGCAGGGCTCTCTTTGCTGTCTCCTGCAGAGGGAAAGCGAGGCCCTGAAGTGTCTGGTGCTTACTCTCCACGCTGATCTCTGTCTTCACCTGCAGGGGGCAGCAAGCAAACACACAAAAGTTAAAAAACATCTAAAGGAAGATCTTATTATTATCTTATAGATCTTAGATTTTAAATTATAACTCACTACATTCATTAGATGTAGATTATAATGTATCAACATACCTGTTTAACCCGGCCCTGAAAAAGCAAACACAACAAAAAGTTGCATTTCAAACAGAGGAAGTTAAATTACAGACACAAACAGATGTCAGCACATGCACTGATGACCACACCGCTGCAGGCATGTTGACCTCTCACCTCTGTGATTTTGATCCTCTGGAGCTCCTGTTCAGCTAATGTGAGCGGGGCCGGACCTGAGCAGGATGACACATGACGCTGGTAGCCCAGCAGACAGATGTCCTCCTGGTGTTGCAAGCAAAACAAAGGGCGCTTTACAGGAAGCAGGGGACAGACGCTTCTAAAAACACGTCATCACAGCAGAATATCTGTCAGAGTGAATTAAAATGAATTTAAATATGTCTGACCTCAGCTGTGCCAAAGATCTCATACTTCACATGGCCACCGCCAAACTCTTTCTTCACTGTGGCGCGAGTGGCAGCGTACAGCATCTTCTGTTTCACCTGCAAACGTCAGAGGAGGAAATATATGTACTGTTTTTATATATGTTACTGTCAAAAAAATGCTTTCAGATTTCTGAGACAATCACAGCCATGGGGCCCTCCACATTCTCTGTTTTTTCAATCCTTGAAGAAATAATAAGTCATGGACATAAACTAACAGAGTAAAAATGAATTTGTCTCAGTCTTTAGAAAAGAAAGTGTTTTGTAGCCTGGTGGCACAGCAGCAGATACTCTTGTATCTCTTGCCAGACAGCAGCAGGTTTGACAGGCTGTGGCTTTGTTGGTATTGTCTCTTAGTATGCTTTTTTAAGCACCAGATAGAGGTGTAGCTTGGCTTCTTTGTACACCAGTATGTACTATATTTGTTTACACAAGCTGGCCACTGTCTTTCTGAATCATTTCTGCAGATGCACATGAAGATCATGATGGTGGAGGAGGCCCTGAGCCATGAATGAAGCATTCTGCGGTCATTTTAGCATATGGATTTTTAGAAAGACATAATTAATTAGCAAAAAGTAAAACAAAATAACAACCTTAACCACAACGTTATGAGGCTTTTTTTAATGGGGTCTTTGGTGGCTTAGGGCCCAAGACAATTGCCAACTCTTGTCTAATGGTAAGTGAACCCTGGGAGCTGTGGATGTGGTCATGTTGTAGCCCCAGTCCCTGTGTGAAAGTTCTTTGTTTGACTAGTGCATCCACCCCGTCGTCCTCCAGACATGGACTCTGTCACTTTTTATACTACATTCATCCTTTGCTTACTCTTTCTTATTTTAAGCCAGCCCATGATCTTTTCTTAAACCTGACCAATTACTTTTGGTGCCTAAACCAAACGTTTCACATAGTGATTCACTGGTGCAACTCCACGTTCTCAGCAACAGACGTAGCTCACTGGAGGTGTGGGGTTTAAAAAAAATGAGGGCAGTCACCAGCCAGACAGGGCCTCATGAAAGATGCTATTAGTTGCATTATGGGAAATGTAGGATCCAGCATTTTTGGAGCATGACCCATTCTAGGCCTAAGATAGCCTTCAGAGGTCAGGTTTCTTCTTATGTGATCATGGTTTTGGCCTTTAAACCCACTGACCCTCTAAGACACACCTATACAGTAGAATAGAATAGAATAGAATAGAATAGAATAGAAATACTTTATTAATCCCCAAGGGGAAATTCATTAAATTAAATTCATTAAATTAAATTCATTTCAGTAGACATATTACGTATCTTTTTTGGAGGATATTTTTGTGATTGGTGCCTTTTTTGACTATGTGATTGTTATTAGCAGCCTAGCAGTCTTTATTAAACAAGGACCATGCACAAAATAACATCTCAAAATGAGAAGAGATGATAAGATTTAGCTGTTAGCTCTTACTAGGGATGCAACTATTTATTATTTTCACAGTCAGTTAATCTGCCGATTATTTTCTTGATCAATTGATTGAGAGCTGTTTGTTTTAAAATGTCAGAAAACGGTGAAAAACGCTGATCAGGGTTTCTCAAAGCCCAAGATGTCGTCCTCTAATGTCTTGTCTTATTCACAAGTCAAAGATATTCAGTTTACTGAGGAGAAAAGAAACCAAAAAAAATATTTACATTTGAGAAGCTTAAAAAAGAGAATTATGACTTTTTCATTTAGAAAATTACTGGAACCAATTAGTCAATTATCAGAATAGTTGGCAATTAATTTAATTATTGATTAACAATCGATTAATTGATAGGATACATATCTATCCTTTTAAATTTACTCTTGTATGATATGTACCTATTTGGTTAGAAGACTTCGTTGACATGGTTTGCTTGGATCCATGGAGGAGCTGCTTGTGCCCTCAGACTGGTGGCGTGGGTTGAAACACAGTATGGTACTGATGCTGTATTCATTTTTCCCGATGAATGTATGATACCAGTATGTTACTAAATAACAAATTAAGTAGAAGTTATCGAGAGAGAGAGAGAGAGAGAGAGAGAGAGAGAGAGAGAGAGAGAGAGAGAGAGAGAGAGAGAGAGAGAGAGAGAGAGAAGGATTTTTTGGCTCTTTCAAAAAATCAGGGGACAGGGGACCATTTTTTCCATTTAATATATATTTCCTTGTACTATATACATACGTATGTGTCCTGTACAACTTACAAGTATGTTTCTTGTATACAGTTTTTTATTTATGTTGTTGGTTATTTGTGCTTCTTATACACCTATTTTTCACTTATTTACATAACAGTCCTGTCTACTCTATAGCTTTATTTGTTCAGCTGTTATGTCTATTCTATTCCTATGTGAGTACATTGAGAGCAATGGAAAAACCAGAGTCAAATTCCTTATATGTGAGCACATACTTGGCCGATTAAGCTGATTCTGAATCTGATCTCCCCTCAGCTATATGAAAATGTAACATCAAATTGGCAGATTACTCCTTTAACTTCCTTAAAAATGGGTACATTTGAGACTTTCACTGATCTGCAACAGTGCGGCTTCAGTATGTGGTGCAGCTTGAAGAATAATGTGGTGCGACATACTGGAGACTGGTCAGGAGACCATGATATGAAGATCCACTCGTAGCCCAGTGCATTCTGGGAGTCGAGGCGGTACAGGATGTAGCAGGGCTCCTGGTCGTCCAGGAGAGGAAGCAGGAAGTGATCGTAGTCCTGGTCCCAGCTCTTTTCTGGCTCTCTGTGGGCCCCCAGCACCAGCTGCTCTGAAAATCAGACCAGTACTCATCACATACAGTACTGTGACCCCCGACGGCGTGCCCTTTACAGCACACATTCACACTCACAGCGGGAGTCACATGATATTACAGTCTGCAGTCACTGACACTAATGATTTACAGCTAGGGCGATTATTACAACTTTATTACAAGAAGCAGGTGCACGGTGTAAAGCATGGCAGGTGTGGAAGTTGCTCCAAATTTATGCTTATTATAAATATCATAATGTCTTATTACAATGCTTTGTTAAATACTCAGTTCTGATTGGACAATGGCAGCATTCTGTAATTTCTTTAAAACAAACCGTTACTATGTATAACAGACTGTTGCTATGAAGAACAGGCTGTTGCTATGGACACCATTCTGCTCACAGACTCTGGAGGGGCAATAAAATCATTTTTAAACCAACAAAATCATTTTTAAATCAAAATCTTGTGTCAAATTATTGTTTTATTTTGGTAAGTAACCATGTAGGAAGTGGGATAATGTAGAGTGAGCAAGTAATTATTGTGAAATAAACCCCTTCAGGGTGATTCCTGCATCACCCTGTCATGGTTATTTCACAATAGTGACCTGCTCACTCTGGCATTTTATTTTCATTTTTCATTTGTTTTGTTTTTTTTACCCTTTGAAAACTTTAGTAGGAAGTAGTAACGTCAGTAGGATTTGTCTGAGCTGTTCCTAAATGCATCAGAACCTCAAATACCAATGTTTTGAGTTGGTGAAACATCCCGAGCGAAGCAAAACAGAGAGAAAAAATAAGTAAATACAGGCAGAGGCTCTGCAGATACAGACATCCCCACACAAACACCACTGGGCCATAAGTCATGATTGAAAGGGATTATATAACATGAGTTTATACATTGTTTTTTTTAAGCAAATGTTGCTGATCATACCTTTAATTTTGCTGTGTGAAGCACTTTGAGCTGCATGTGTGTATGAAAGCAGCTATACATACAACTGAGCAGAGTATAAACAACCAGTATATTTTCATGTGCTGGCATTTAAACTGAAATACTGCTGACTGGTGGTGGAAAATATATTTACTCAAGTACTTTACTTCAGTACAATTTTTAGGTACTTGTTCTTTGAATATTTCTATTTTCTTTCTATTTTTCAGAGGCAAATATACTTTTTATTCCACTACGTTTATTTAATAACTTGAGTTACTAGTTACTTTCCAGATTCAGATTACGGTAATAATACAAAATATAATCAATAAATGAATAATGATGTGTTAGTATGAATTAAGATAAGACCCCCTTGTTGAAATTCACAAACTGCAGCTTTGTACATATGAATGCATCAATAATTAGACTTCAATAAGAATTTTAAGAGTTTTACTTGTTAGGCCGGAGATATGCTTTTAAATATGTGTTTGCATACGCACCCCTATGCATCACAAACATGTAATTTAAAGCAAGGCTGGAGCCTTGCTGAGTATTTCTGCACTGTGGTATTACTAGATTTTCATATTTCTTCCAGCTTCTACATAGTAAACCCTCATTTCTTTTTATTTTGGTCAACTAGGATTGAAACAATTATTTTTACAAAAAATTATTGTTTTCAATTAATAAATTAATTGATCGGTGTATAAAATATAATTTAATAGATACAAATGCTCTTTGCAGTTTTCTAAAGCCCAGAGTGACACCTTCAAATTGTTTGGCCAAACCAACAGTCCTGATCTATGGTAAACCACTAACACAATCTCAGTGTTCACAACTTCATGTGTAAACTCACTAAAGTCAAACTGAAAACCTCAACTGAGAGTCCATGATGTCTGACTGTTTGCTCTCTATATTTGCTTCCTGTGCGGTGGTGAAAACAGGCAAAGACCCACCTCTGGTTTAAAAATATTACCTGATTAATTTCTGAGCTGACACAACCTACCAATCAAACCCCTAATGAAGCAGCTTGACTGATTAAAATCCACAAAACACACACAGAGACCTAAAGTCTGATGTCCATGTGGGGTGCAGGGGGGATTTCCTGACCGTCTCTTGGGGCATGATGCTATTCTGAGGCACAACACATTCCAGCTCTGCACACACATACTTTCCATTAGCCATTCTCTCTCAGTCTTTATAGGTCCATGACAGTGTTAAACTGCGTGTAAATAACTCATTTCAGGTGTTGTTTATTGTCTGTTTTCTTAAGGTTTAAAGCAAAGTAATAAATAAAGAGACAAGTGTTCTCAGGGGACAGTTTGGTGAAAGGACACCACCAAGTCAGGGTGATGAAATTTGTCCAGAATGATCTTGTTTCTCTTTTGACATTGGGACGAACACGAGTGTCACTGGGCAGCAGCGAGCGACCATGTCAAGTCACATGTGGCTCAAAATAGCTGTGTGACACCCAGTCAGATCACCGTGCTTTAGTGAAGGGGCTGACACCCCTCTGTCTCGCCTCTGTTGACATCAATACTCAAATATAAGACCAAATATTCAATGTGATAGCCTCAGTCTGCAAAGATAGCCCACAAAATGTCCCAGAATGCATCTGTCATGAATCAGATTACAGACGGTCAGATACCCAAACAAGAGATAAACACCTCATGAACAGATCAGTCCACCTAGAAACCTATTGCCTCACTGACCATTCTTCACAGACAGCTCAGCTGACACACTGAACGTCTGTTGTCACACAGCTGACGCACACAGCTTTCTTCTTTCCTAGAAGTTAGATGAAGTCTGCAGCAGCAGTGGTTGACCAACTTTTGTTTTTTGTTTATGACCCTATATGAAGTCACAGCTACTTGTGACTTCTCAACACAGTTCTTACTCACATGACCTTGTGTGCCTCTGAACATCCTTTTCTCTGCAAAATCACACAACCAGTGATCTTTGGAAAATGTAGAAGGTCGTTTAGCAACACTTGAAGCTCTTCTGTTTTCCTTTAATACTTTACATAATACTTTCAATCTTTAAAGACTCCTCAAACCATCTGAATGAAAAATATTTTCTTTGTGTCACAATAAGATTTTTAACCTGTTTCTCAAGTTGTTTCATAATCAAAATAAAGATAGCAGCCAGGAATAACAAATATTCTCATTTTTCTGATTTTTCTTATCTAGCTCAGAGGCGATGAAACCTTTCTTTTGGGGGGCCAAAACTGAAACTTAATGGTGGGCTAGGGGCCAAAAGCGAACACCCGTTGTACTGTACTGACTACATGCAAAACGGTACTAAGATCCCAAGTTTCCTTAATTGACTGACTTCTCTGCAAAGTGTTGCTCTGTCTGCTGTGCTCAGATTATACGTATTTAAAAAAAAACAATAATAAGGAATCTTAAATATTTTAAGAGCATTTTTACCTCATAAATTTATTACTGTGGTTTATATTATTTTTTTTTAAAAAAAAAATGATTTAACTAAAATGTAATTTGTTTCTGCCTCACTTTGGGCAGCTCTGATCTAGTTTTTAGATCAGTAGCTTTTATCTAATATTTTAGTGCGCTTATTATAGCTTTTAAATCTTATATTTTACTGTATTCTATTGTCATTATTTTTATTATTTGTTTTTAACTTTTAACCTATTTCATCTATAGTTTTTATTTCACTCTGTTACAGTTTAACACTTGTTCTGTCTTATTATCACCACGTCAGTCTGCTGTTAAACACTTTATGCTAACCTGAATGAAAGGTGCTGTACAAATAAGGTTTGATTCATTCATAAGTTTCTCATTTTCAAAAATAGTTAAATCAGTTACATTTCTCTATATTAGTGTCAAATTGTTTTAACTGAAAAATACAGTTGCACTTGAGAAATAGGTTAAATATTTTGTATTGTGCAGGAAGCTAAATATAAATTGGTTATATATTATATAAACATGTTTAGAGGAGTCTTTTGAAACACTTGCACTTGTTACTCTTTGACTCAAATATTAAAACTTAAATGAATTTTCTGCTGTTTCAGTTGTAAGTTTTAGATGGTGAAGTAAAACTTCAAGGAACTTCCATGTTTTGCAATAAAAAATAGTCAAAAATGAAAGGCTTAAAAAGAAACAATTCTGCTTTTAGTAATCATCTCATGAGCACTTAGATTAATCTCATGACCCCTTGTGAGGGTCCCAACCCTCAGGCTGGAAACCACTGATCTATAATTCAGGGACAAAGAGTTTCCTGCTCATGAAAAAAGGGACAACAGGACTGGTGTGAAAGGTTTTAGAGCCACTCAAAGCCATTACAGCCAGTAGTCAAGTAAAAAACAAACAAACAATGACTGTCCATTTTACTCTTAATGGACATCCATGGTATTGGTTGGCAGTTAAAAAAATAATCTGAGGTACTCTGATAATCAATGACCCAGTGCAGCAGTCAGTCACAACAGCCATGTTTTCACTACAGGTTATAAAGCAGAAGTTTCCAACATGGGGGTCAGGACACTTCAAATGATCAGAGTGATTAGTAAGGAAAACTGTATTCCTCTTACACCAAACTAAGTTTATTTTTTTTTAATGTTTTTGTTGTGAACAGTGGATACTTTCACCTTTTCAGACCTCTAAAAGGAAGAGGAAGGAAGAAGGAATCATTCTGAGAAGAGAAAACCGCTCTTGAGGACAGCTCACCTCATAATAAAAAACAAACAAACACATTTTTCCTCTAGCCTGTGATATTATTTATCCATTTAAGACTGTTTCAGTGTGAGTTTCATGTAGCAACTATCATCCTCGCATAAAGAACTTGTTTTTCCAGATGATGATTTGTTGAGTGTCGATTTGGAAAGTGTCGTGCTCTGATCAGTTGCCAACAGATTGTGTAAGATGTTTTTGCTCATATTTAAAGTATTCCACCTATCACATGCTATAAATAAAATAAACAAATATTAAGGACTTAAAAACATGCCGTGACACACAAAAATAATATCATGATTTATATCTGAGGAGACGTTTCCACTGCAGGAACTTTCCCCAGAGACTAGGAACCTATGGAGGTCTTTGTTCCGCAGGGACGAGTATCTAAATCAAGTTCTGGGGACATTATTTTACCCCACAAAAAGTCCCTGCTCCGGGGACAGTGCTTTCCCAGTACTAGTCCCTTTTAACTACTTTTCAAGGAACTAAGAGGTTGGCCTTTGTTGCCCATTTCCACTGCAGTCTAAAGACTGATCGAGTACTTGCAGAACTGTGGAAAAAATTCAGCCACCAATTTTAAAACTCTGCAGCCATGAACCAGTTTGTTTTTTGTTCACTGTGCCTTGACACATTAGCATGAATAAAGCATACAACAGATCAACTGACAACAAAGTCCAGACCTTATTGAGCATTTATGTTGAGGACAAAATCCAGGGGGAATTGCGTGCTACTATCACTTCATATGACATCATAGTTTTTGCGTACTCGAACGCAAAAATGACATGTGAAAACAGTCACTTTTTCGTATGTCAGAGGACTATTTTGCTGGTTTTAGACCACGGTGGAAACGCAGACAACATGCTTAAGGAACCATTTAGTTTCTTGAAAAGCAGTTCCCGAGACTAAAAGTTCCAGGTGTGTTAGTGGAAACGCTGCTTTACATTTAATCCCACTAAGGGCCAGCTCATACCCATCTCATCGACTGCTCCACCGCACACTGTCCTGGGTCACTCACCATCTTGGATGCGCACCTTGATGAGGCGCACTGTTCCACCTCTTGCCCTGGCCAGGAACTCCCTGAGCTCTGGCGTCACCACTAGTGCGAGAAACATGGCGGGTCAGCAGTCTCTTCCTCCCGCCAGGCGCTGTAGCAGGGGTGTTGAGAGACAGAGGAGAAAGTGAAGACAGGACTGGATCTCCACAGCACCAGGCCCAAATATTCAGTCCAGTCAAGAGACACTAAAGTCCAACCGAAGACGCCTGTTGTAAACACGTCCTTTACTTCAGGTGGTATGAGTATAAGTACTGTTCTCTAACTGCTGAAGAACTGAGGATCGCTGAGTGTGTCTGGACTCGTTGAGAGAGTGTGACGGTGTGAGAAGGGACATCGCTCAAGTAACTAGGACAGTATCATGTGCACACATGAGGGAACCTGATCACCTCTCTCCCAAATTTAGCTCCCACTGGCTGAGTGTCCAGCTCTGGGCACTGGCCTGTGAAAACCCCCCACCACACAGACACCAGGGCCTACAGTGGAGAGAGGAAGACACTGTGACCTGCAAACCTAATAACCAACTTCTGAGCCAAGAAGCACCAGACGTATTGTCACAGGCAAGCGTTTGGACAGATTGTTATCGTGACATAGTGACACAGGCACTGATTTTAAATATCTTGGTGTGATCCAACTTTTAACTTTAAGAAACATGTAAAAAAGGTTGAAACCAGCAGCCAAGACCTTTATGAATGTTACGATATTTCCCCATATGTTTTACATGATGGGGCCAGGCTGATGAAAAAGTCATAAGACCTCAAGTCCTTCTAAAAACAAACCCTAAAAACTCTGGACAAAAAGCTGCTGTGTTTTCATCACTGCAGCGTACTGGAGAGATAAATGTCAGACAGCATTCTCAGGACTTCTGTGTGCTGTCTGTCCTAAATGCCGAGACAGAAATCGGAAGGAACACCAATCAGAGGAACACAGTCTAATGATGTGAGCTCTATCAGTACTCTGTTAAAAGCTGCTGAGCTCTGTACTAACTGACCTCTAATTCAATTTTATGGGTTATTTTTACTTCACAAGCACACATTTGTAACATGCTACTGTGTGTTGGTGGCTTGGTATCGCAGGACTTGTGTGTTCTACTAAGTATAACTCTGAATTCTGTTATTGTGTCGTTTCTTTGTTTTGACCTGCCGAGGGACTACACATGTAAATTAGCTTAAAGCTATAATCTGTACATGGTCACTTTTCAATAAAATGAACTAAAACAGATGATTCATCTTATTTAACCAAATTAAATCAGTAGGAGCACATAGCTTTGGAAATATTGCAGAACTTTTTGAACATCTCATCTTACTCCACACATGACAACTGTGACAGACAACAGGTTGTGTAAGATGTTTTTGATGTCATGAATCACCTGACCGTGCCGACAGCGTTTTCACAATCACTGATCCACAAATTCAAAACTGATATCTGCTGTTTTCAAGAACTCCGTCTTTAAATTAGACAATATTTTTTTTGTATTTCTTTTATGGTAAATTTATTTAGTAACTATAATTCTGGACATTTTGTTTTAATTCTCACACACAAATATCTAAATTGTATTAGTGATTTTGTTTTGTTTGCATTTTAACCTTTGTGTGGTTTTCTTAGAAGCCATTACAAAAGAGCTTTTTAAGTCCACTCTGAGGGTAATTAAAGGCTTATTTCACATTTCATACTGGTAAAAAAGAAGTAAAAAGCAGTTTACTTTAGGGTTTATGATGGTTCAGTGCTGAGTTTCGTTTTGCTGTTGTTGCTGTGTGATCAATACAATTCTTCCCCCCCAAAACATAAAATCAAGACTTAAGTTAAATCCAACTTGAAAAAAGTACCATTAAAGCGTTAAATTGTAAGACCTCTTAAAATCATAACACATTTTTAGGTCTAAAAAAGGGATTATTTAAAATCTGATTATTTGATTTTAGACTCTTTAAGGGCTCGTAGAAAACCTAATTACAGGTTTCTACCTCACCCTCACATATCATTTTATATTTCCTTCATGTTTTTTTTTTTTGTGTATGAAAAAAATTCATCTGAACATTAAACCTGAAAATGTTACACTGAGAACTAAAACTCAGCATAAACACAATTTAAAACCAAAAATATACAAATAAACTATAAACTAACTAAATGTTTAAACAGGCTACTGTAAGTTGATTCATTACTAATAATAATTTCTTTATATACAGTAGTTTGCAGTCAAAAGTACTATAAATTATGGCAGAGATGTTATATTAAGTTCACTATTTTAACTATTGATTTCTGCCAATTTTGACAGACTTTCCCAGCTGATACCAAAGTAAATTAGGACAAAAATAAAAACACATTTCGGTAGGTTTGGATGGATTCATTCTTTTAAAAAAAATAAAAAAAATCTGTGGTTGAATGAGATAATATCTGATTTCTTAACACCACAACACAATTATACAAAACAAACGTCTTTACAAACAAATGGTTTAATGTTAAATAGAAATATAAAAAAGACAATAGACAAATTATTCTATTTCTGCAAACTACTTATTTACAATTTGATTTGAAGAGGCAGCGCTTCCTCTCAAAAATGTACACAAAGCTGCTGTGCTGCCCCCTGCTGGTCACTTTGACTTTGGCCTTCAACAGAAGCCTTCTTCACTTGGCTGCCATCAGTCATCGATGGTGGGAAGCCAGAATGCCTGAAAGATGGAAAAACATCAAAATATTACAAACATTTTTTATTTGTTTCATATTGGATGAACACATGTTTGGCATTAAAAACCCCTGAAAACACCTGTTAGACCACTGAATGCAGCTTCAAACATAATCTACTTCAGTAATGATCTTAGTCTGCCGCCCTCACTCACCATGTTGGAGCAGGCACTTGCAAATGTCATGAACTTGGGGTTGAACTGCAGACAGGTGATCGGTCCCGTGTGCTTCCCGTCTAATAATGCCACCTTCATACCGCTCTCTGCATTCCACACATGGATCTTTCCATCCTCAGAGCCTGAAATATTCAGACAAACAAAAACAAACACTGGATGAGAACACGACTTACACTGTTATTAAGTCCCGTGCTTTTAAAAAAAATGCTTTTATTTGTCAAAAGAATGGTCTTTGTGAGACATTTTTTAGACCGATTGGCCTTCACTTACACCACCGAGCACAGCAATTTTTTTTATTTTAATGTGGTTGATGCAGCACCACGCTCATTTCAGGATAAATTTTCATACTTCAGGCCATTCCTATTATGTTTGTCTGTGTATGGCTTTTAGGGTTGGACAGTTGGTCCATTGTTGTTGTTTTGACAGAGTGATTTTTTTAAATGTAATTTTATTTTGCTAATTTAATGTTCAGCTTCCAAAGAACAAGTCGCCCCAACTGAACCCAAGAATGGGCCAGTAGAGCCAGAATATTTATCTATTATTCTCTGACATGGTGAAAGAACAATTTATTACGACCAAACCAGAGCTGATGACAACTGGGACAGAGGAAAGACTAACAATCACAGTTTTGTTTAGTTTTACTTAGTTTTTCTGTCGAGCTTGAAGGAAGCGTGTTTTACATTGAGAGAAACTTGAATTCAGAAGGTGAACAAGTTGTATTTTTCTATTCTGCGACTATATTTTGTTTAATTATGAGACGAAGTGAACATTTGTAGAGCACTTAACGTAGCAAAACTGCAGCTCGCACACATCTCACAAAAAACTCTGTGCACACACACAAGTGCGTGAATATATTGTCATTCTGCGGTTGCTTCAGTATAATTCTACATCCACTGACTTGGGACTTGTTATGCTTGCGATAAAGTCAAAATTCTGGTATTGTTCATAAGACGACATAATCTATTTCCAAAACTGAAGACAACAACAATCTTAACTTACCAATCATAACAAACTGAGAATCCGGAGTGAATGACGCCTCCAGCGTTACACCTTTACTGTTGTTGTAGCCCTGTGGGAATGAAATGAACATCATCATCAATGAGCTTTTTTTTTTTCCAAATTAATAATAAAACACTGTTGGAAAGTTTTGAGGTACTCCGAATTCTCAAAAATATAAAAGGAAACTCAAAAAAGCAATCACTGTTTTAATTTGTTGAATTTGTGACTGAACAGGTGTGATTTGACGGTGAGTGTTTTCCAAATGTGTTTTCTTTTCGAATAACAATACATGCTGCCACACATTGTGCTGATGATGAGTCGTCTCTTACCCCAAAGGAATGTAACACAGCACCCTTAAAAGCATCCAAGATACGAAGGGCTCCACCATTAGTGGAAAGAAGAATGAGTTTTCCATCATTGCTGAACTTGAGTCCCGTCCACTCACATGTCCGGTCATACTGAAGCTTGAAGGTTGCAAAAGGACCCTGTTGATGAGAAGGATCATAACAAATTCTAATATTAAATAAATATAAAAAAGTAAATTGATTAAAAATTAGACAAATGAACATCATGGACTGTCTCTCACACACAAACATGTCTAACCTTGTCAAACGACCGCAGATCATAAAGTTTAACCATCTCTGAATTTATTCCAGCAGCAAAAATGAGGCCCTCTGGGTCAAAGGAGCACACCGGCTTCCCCTGCAGGTGCATCAGACCCTAAAATTTACATGTGACAAGAGAGAGTCAGTATCGGTTTCACAGCACTTTACAAATTTACATTTTGGTGCAACGTCAATTGATGCTCACCTGGCAGTTTGGTGACCGCAAATCCCATAGTCTGATTGTTTTATCTAATGAGCCTGAAATAAATGTGTCATCCACAGGAGACATGGAGAGAGAGGTCACTCTGGTCACATGCAATAAAAAAAGGAAAAAAAGGAAAAGAAAAGATGAGAACAAAGAAACCTTCAACTCCACAAATCAAGGTCCAGACAGACCAGCATTAAATCCAGTCCTCACCTTTTGTTGTGCCCAGGAAAGTAGCGGATGTATTTGTTATCATGAAGGGACAGGTACCGGATAGTATCTTCAAAAATAACAACATAATTACCACATCAAACATGACCAGAAACCGCAAGAAACAAGCTAACATCCAAACATGACTGTGATGTCTGGCAGGTGCGATGAGTTGACTCAACCGTGGGCAAGGCAGTCACTTGTACAGTTAGCTCCTGTATGGGGCAGAATCACACCCTCAAACTGTACAAACAACTACCTCAGTCCAAAGTGAGCAGCGTGTCCCCCACAATCCTGCAGTGGTCCACGGGGGTATCAACCACTGGCCAACGTCTCAACAGTCCAACCGGTAAAGCATATCATAATAACGATGGAACAGATATGTCAATAAAATGTCTTCTACTCTGACATTACAATGAAGCATTTCAACTGTCTGAATGTGAACGAGAGCTCTAGCTGAGTGAAATGCACAACAAATATCTCTACCATATTGGCTCTTTATCTCCATGATTAAAGAACTATTCCCATTATTAATAATGACCACACATATCTTATTATCAGTACACATATTTAGTCAAAATATTTGATTATTTGAGGAATTCTTCTATAAGTCAGACACTAATATGATCACAATTTAAAACATGTTCATGCTATGTTACCAAAAACAAACAAACAAAAACAATACAAAAGGGTATTTGAGCCTCAACATACCATCGATTTTGTTGGAACTGTAGACCACAGTGTTTGCAGCATGTGTGTACCTGATCAGATCCACTCCATACTTCTTACTGTAGAGAGTCCTCTTGGGTCTGCCCCACAAAAAAAGAAAGAGTGCAAATAAGGATTTTAATTACTAAAAGATTAAATCAATTGCCAAATGGTTTGAAAACTGATTAATCGTTTCAGTCACATTTTAAGCAAAAATGTCAAACATTTGCTGGTTACAGCTTTTTAAATGTAAGGATTTGCTATTAAAATTTAAAGACGTCACTTTGGGCTCTTGAAAATTGTGATGAGCCGTTTTAACAATTTTTGATAATTTAAAATCAAAACAATTAATCTTGAAAATAATTGGCAGACTAATCGATAATGAGAAGAATCGTTAGTTGCAGCCCTAATCTTAAGACAATGCTTTGAGCTCTGACATTTTATTTTAACCTGTAAATCACACAAGTACTGATAGGTTACTGTAGGACTGCAACTAACAATCACGTTTATTATTAGTTACTTTTAATGCTGCAACTAACATTAATTTCATCAGCAATTAATCTGTTGATTATTTTCTTGATTAATCGATCGAAATGTCAGCAAATAGTGAAAAATGTCGAGCAATGTTTTCCAAAGCCCAAGATGACTCAAATGACCACAAAAGTCTTCTTCTGTCCACAAATCAAAGATATTCAGTTTAATGTCAGAGAGAAGGAAAGAAACCAGAGAATATTCACATTTAAGAAATTGAAATCAGAGAATGTGAACATTTTGAACAAAAAGCACTCAAACCGATTATTCAGTTATCAAAATAGTAAGTGATTAATTGATAATCAATTAATAAACCTCCATAAACATTATTAATTACATGATTAATCAATGACCAAATTATCAAAACGATCGGTGATTCATTTTCTGTGAATCAACTAATCGTTTTCAGCGGTATTTGAAAATTTAATAATAAATACTGATAGATTAGTTGGTATTAGTAATTTAATTACTAACAAGTTAGCAGTAACCGCCTTCCACCAATATATGGTTGTAAATCAAACATACCCACTTCTAACTATAAGATGGACACATAATTTACAAACGCGCAACTTTGGACCTAAGAAACTGACTGTATTAATGTTGCAGGTGTGCTCAGATATGTAGCACATACAGACCTTGTAATAGATGCATTATCGCAATGCAGCAGGCCTCGCTAGCTAGCATAGCAAGAAGCTAACGTCAAAAACAATAGAGTGAAAATGATAAAAAACCGCTCTTACTTTCCCTCTTGGCAGTCGTACAAGACTAGTGAATCGTCGTCGCTGCTGGAAATAATTGTTTCTCCGTTTGAACTGAAGTCGAAACAATTAATTTTGTCTGAGTTTTCTCGAAACACCTTAGCAACTCTGAAGCTCCGCAGCACATTGTCCGTCAGCTTCATGATGGCCTCTGTCTGTCTGAGGGGAAGCACGCCCTCGTTCCACTCTAAATCGGCTTACAGATATCCTTTTATGACAATATGTATCTATATATATGAACTATAATGATGCTAACAGTTCTTTTTTAAGAAGTATAGTTCAAAAACGGCGACGAAAGCCCGCCTGTGATACTTCTGATTCACGGTAGTGAGGAGAGAGGGAAAAGCACCGCCTTCGCCACGTCGGTGACGCGCATATTCATCATCTGGAACGCGCATTGTTCGAAGACCACGGTCGGTAACCCCAGACCCGCGAAAGATCTCGCGAGAGTTATCTTTTTAACGAAATCATGGTTTTTCCCTTACCCTAACCAGGTGTTTTCGGTCCATCATGGTTTCAAACACCACATAGTTACGTTATAAACCATAATTACTCTGTACAAGGTGCACAATGACGAAAAAAATGTACAAATCTCGCGAGAGTTTCGCAAATCAAAGGTTCCCTACTAGACTGTCGTTTGTAAAAGAGAACTCCCTCTTCGCGAAAGATCTCGCGAGAGTTTATATTTTAACCCAAATCACGAATTGTTCCTTTTGCTTTCGTCCCTACAGTTGCCCACATTTTTACCACAATATTGCCACACTCGAAAACATAATTAGTTTGTACAAGTTGCACGATAAATACACAATATGCACAAATCTCGCGAGAGTTTCGACACTCAGGGGTTCCCTTCTAAACCATGGTTTTAGAACACGACACGATCGGAGATCACGTGATATGATGGTTATCGCGATAGTTGCATCTTGGCTGTGGTCTATGGTCCGTTTGAGGTGCTTCCATGCTATGGAAATAACTAGAATATTGTTATTATTAACGATATACAACAGAATTAACAGAGCAAATTCGAGGATAGAACAATATTTTATAAATGCCCCCTGCGCTTAGCTGGAGAACTCTCTATTTGTCTGTTTGTATTAACAGTGTTAATAGCTGCACCTTCAGAGGTCCAGCACCTTCTGTCACATTTAGCAGCGTGTGTTTGTCAGCCTGTTCTGTTTTCTGTCGGATTCCAGGGTTTTCACTCGGAACCAACTTTTAGCTGTTCTTTCAGCAGGCCCGTGTGTTTTTGTTAAATGTCAAGAGTGCAAACATTTGGTCGGAGAGGGTGAAATATCGACGGTGACCATGGCAACGCACAAATTCGACGGCACATTAAACGTCACAACGGTTCAAACTCGGGTGAGTTTAAAATAGAATCAGTTTGAGAGTACGTTCGATTAAACATTGGCCACCATTTTGATTTGTAAACATTATTCCTCCTCAACTTGATATACAATTAAGTAATGTGTGTACTGTATGCCTGTTTTTTTTCCAGTAGGCAATCTGCTTTTGCTGGACAGTTGCTTACCTGCTACTTTATTTACAAAATAGTTTTTGGTCTTTATTCTCTAAAAAAGCTCTTCTTAATCTAATTAATCTGTTCTAAATTATGAAAAACAGTCACACTTCTCTTTTGTTCTGTTGTACATAATATGGAACTGATTATGGACAAAAACATCAAAAAATTAAGAATGTTTGTGTCAGAGTTTTAAATACCAAACGTCTGATAAGTCCTGTTGGCTGATGGATGAATCCAGAGCCTAAGTTTTAGTTAAGATATTACTATTGCTACCTAGTACAAAGGGCTTAGATTTACATGCCTCTTTGACATGTTTGAGCTGGCAGGTGTCTTCCCAGCACAGAGAAAACGAGGCTTGTGAGTGTGCACATGAATCCAGTGTAAACTAGATTTAGGTTGTGTACACCCTTTGAACTATGCTGCCGCATGAATGGCTCCAAAGTCTGTCAGGTATTACACTCATGTATTTCATCACTGTGTTCAATGTTATGCCAGCACCAAACTAACTTAACTTAGGATCACCCTTTTTCTTGGGGGAATCAAACAACTACAGAGAAAAATACACAGCTGGTTGGACAGTGGTTTGATGTGTCCTGTGATCCATTAAGTCAATCATTACACACAGAGTACACAACCCTAGTCAGTATCTGGTCAGATTTTTTGCAACACTGCCTGACTGCTGAGCAGGAGGGTACAAAACAGGCTTCCACAGGAATCCTCTGATCTTATATCCCATTTACAACCTTTACAGGTAGGCGCAGCCTCATGAGACTTCAGAAAGCTATTATATTTATGTAAGGTTTTGGTTGATAGACACACAAAAAGTAGGCAATGGTCTGCACACTTTGTTTTCAGCCTTTAAAAGTAGGATAACAGGCAACACATGAACAAATTATTAATTTATGTGAGCAGAATGGGTATGCAACAGCACCACACACTAGCATAATACTGAAGTATTCAGATTTAAACCACAAGTTAAATGGCGCTACCAATCAGTGAAAAGACTGTACAACTTATTACCTATACTGCTATTTGAATATAGATATAGATATTGTTGTTGTTTGGCTTGTTTTTGATCCATGGACTGTTAGATTTACATGGTTTCTGCAGGTTTCAAGTTAAATTTAAGACTTTTTATGACCATTATTAATGCAATTTAAGACTTGTTTCAAAGAAGTTTGACAAGTTGACAAGAAGTAAGTTTAGTTATTTGATCTTAGAGTTTTTAAGGACCCATGGAAATCCTGGTTTATAACTTTTCTGCAAATGTCTTCAGTATTTTAATCATTAGATTGCTTTGCTTTTTCAGTTCATTGTGCTAATGCTTAAAGTTGTACCAGTACCTCACCCTGACATAAATTTACTTTTCAGCAGTATTCACTACATCATGTAGTCCAGCAGTGACCCTCTGACACTAACACAAACACCGTGACTGCAGTAATATATTGGATTTTGAGTCCATGCTGCCAGTCAATTGAAGAAATTTGAGTTATTTGGAGAAGGCTGGTGTGTACAATGATGAATAATTTAATACTCTCTGATTCTTCAGCATTTTCATAGGTAAAAAAGGCCTTCAACTGATAAAAGATATCTGTGAATAATCGTAGAATATCTGACCTTTTCCTCTCTGCACATTTTTATATTCTGCATGTGTGGTCTTGTTTGAGCTCTGACATTTTCTAAATGTTTTATGGCAACTGTTTCTTGAATTTTTAATCTTTCAGGCAATATCTGCCCAGACCCACTGAACTCTCCATGGCCCGTGTTCTTTCACTGTTCCGGGGTCAGTCTTTTCTGGCCCTCACCGGCAGGAGAAAACCAACGTTGTGCAAAATGTCAATGGACTCTCGGGCACGAGGCGTGTTTGCAGCTGCAGTGGAGGCTGTGCAACCAGACACAGTGGTCCAGCAGAGTATAGAGCGCAAGGAGGACTCAGTCACTATCAATGGTCACAAATTTACACTCAAACACAACCTGCACTTGGTCGGCTTTGGAAAAGCTGTGCTGGGTATGGCTGCTGAAGCAGAGAGGATTCTGGGGGATCACTTAGTGAAAGGAGTAATAAGCGTGCCACATGGGATTCAGCAGACGTTACAGCAGCATGGGAAAGAGTAAGCAAACAGGATGTAATCAACTTAAAGTATTGCACAAAAAATAAGATTAAGCAGCATAATTCAATTTCTCACTTTCATCACAGCCATCTGTTGTTAAAAGAAAACAGTCGCATCAGAGTGATGGAGGGAGCTAAACACAACCTGCCTGATGCTGATGCCCAGAAGGCAGCTGAAGACATCAGGCAGTTAGCCAGCGAGCTGACAGAGAAAGACCTGCTTCTTGTACTGATTTCAGGTAACAAAAAATCTTCTCTTGTTGCTTTTTCTCTATAAAATCATGCCTTGAAATATAATCTAATACAAGGTGATTAAACTGTGTCTAGGTGGAGGTTCTGCATTATTACCTGCGCCCATCCCACCAATCTCATTGCAAGAGAAACTGGATGTTACCCGCAAACTTGCTGGTGCTGGTGCCACCATCCAAGAGCTGAACACTGTGCGACGTGCTCTGTCTTTCTTAAAGGGTGGAGGGCTGGCACATCATGCTCATCCTGCTCAGGTAACATACTTTTCTTAATGGAAATCCATTTCTGCCAATGTGATCCTATAAGTTTATAATGAGAATTTTTCTTGAAACAATGAGTTAGTATCTCAAAATGAGAAACTCAAATTAATGACTTATGTCATCATAATGACTTAGTATCTGGAAAATGTGTTGAATTAGTATTTTGACATAATGAGATGGACTGTGTTGCACCAAAAACGAATAATTTTTACCCCAATTAAATCATTGTGTAACTTTAATTTATGTTGCACCAATCAGAGAAAGGATTACCCCAGTTTAGTTTTTACTCTAACTTTACATTTATTTGTGTTGCACCAAAACTTAAAACCCCTATTTAAATGTGATCCAATGTTATCTTTAAACTTACATTGTAGGGGGGTTAACTTTTAAAATGGCTGCCTTTTTGAAATGGATTGAGAGAAATAATTCTCTGCTGAGCCATCATGACTAGGCTAACTAAGCTAACCAACTTTTCAGCTAGCTGGCAAACAAAATAAAGTTATTTCTTTTTTAAATCTAGCTTGTAAACAATATAACTTTTAAAGAAACTTGGCTAGCTAGCAAATTTTTAAAACACTTTTTAGTTCGCTAAGAAACAGTGAAACATTTTTATTTCACTTTTATACTTAGGTACTGACAGCACTCAGATTTATTTTAATTTTTGTAAGCAAGCATCTCAGTATTGATTCAGCTATTTAATTTTGGTTTACATCAACAAACTTGGATTTACTAAATGGAGATAAGTTTTAAATAGCGTAACTGTGTGATTAAATTCATAGGGACTCAAGAGGCTCTTGCCTTTTGCCAGGCCTGGTTAAATAAAAAAAAAAAGAAAAGTATTTCAGTATAATGAATGAGTATCTCAAAATGAGTTTAAAACCTCTAAAAAAGTCAAGTCAAATGAGTTTTTCATTATGTTGAGATTCTAACTCAATATTTTGAGATGCTAACAAATTATGTTGGGATACAAAGTCATTATTTTAGAAAGCTTTACATTATAATGATTTAAAGGATCTATTTTTCCCCTCATGGTGACAGAAATGTCTTAATTTACTGGAGAACTAATTCCTGCAGTGCTCTTTGAATATCACTCCTTTAATCACTTCTCCACAGGTGATTGCACTGATATTGTCTGATGTAATTGGGGACCCTCTGGACTTGATCGCCAGCGGCCCTACCGTGCAGAGCGAGGTGTGGCCTGAGGAAGTTTTGTCAATACTTGAACGTTACAAGCTGTTGAATTCTCTACCAGCCTCAGTAAAGGACGTCCTTGGGAGACAGAGTCCTCGGGAGAATAAGGATGAATCCGACACATCAGGACGTGTTCTCAATGCTGTGATTGGCTCCAACAGCCTGGCCCTCAAGTGTGCAGGCCTCCGGGCTCGAGAGCTAGGCTTCCGCCCTGTTGTGCTGGCACCAGGAGTGTGTGGTGACGTGAAGTCAGTCTCCAGACTTTACGGCCTCCTGGCCCGCTTTGCGTGCTCTAGAGAGGAACCTCCTCCAGAATTAGCTGCTGAGATGTTGAAGCTGGGACCTGATGTAGGCGTGGAGAGCTGGGACCTCTGTCGCACCATGCAGGTGTTGGAGGAAGGGCGTACAGAGGGATGGGGTGCGACGTGTCTGTTAGCTGGAGGAGAGCCCACCGTGGAGCTGACAGGCATGGGTAAAGGCGGTCGAAACCAGGAGCTGGCTTTGCGAGTGGGGATGGAGCTGAGAGGCCTGCAGCTCCCACCTCACGGTCCCGTCTTCCTGAGTGGAGGAACTGATGGTCAGGATGGGCCAACTGATGCAGCAGGGGCGATCACTGATGGAGGTTTATACGAAGAGGCTCAAGCACAGGGGCTGGACATCGACACCTTCCTCACCAACAATGATTCTTACACTTTTTTTACACGTCTCTCTGATGGGAAGCGTTTACTTGTACCAGGCCTAACCTGCACCAATGTGATGGATGTGCACATGCTACTTATTCCACCAATTCCCATTAACATTAGATAATTACAGAGCACACAAATGAAACGATCCAAGTCCAGTGGATCTGGATCAATAAAGTACTCTGTCTGTTTGACTTGACATTGTAATACCTGGTTTTTTAACTCTGCGCAGGGATTTTTGGCACAAATCTGTGAAACTCTTCGTGAGTATACATGAAAGGAAGACTGGTATTGCTCTATAAGATTCGAGCAACCACAAAGTATAAGACAGGGTGGAATTTAAAAGAAGTGTCACCAGTCCTGTTATCAGCAATAAGATTTCAGCAAGGAACAAAAAGCTTATACGTAGGGAACTTGCTGATAATCTTTGTTTATATCACTGCAAAAGCCTTTTTACAACTGAGCTCCAGCAATAGAAACTGTATTTAGTAAACACACAAAAATATTCAATCATTCTATTTGCACAAAACTTTTAACAGTCATATTTTTTCCAGTTTTGCTGCTGGTCCTTTAGGGGACTTGAAGGTACCTGAAGTTTACTGAAGATTTTGTTGTCAATTCATCAAAAACTGTGTACATCAGTAAACATTTCTGTAAATACCCACTGCAGTGCATTGTCTGTACTGCAGGCTTGTCTTAATCACTGTACCAGTGTTATAACTTGTCAGTTACAATAACTGACTGTATGATGGCTCACATAATGCACAAAGACAGATTTTAACCCCCAATTTACTTTTTCATGTCTCATTATTTTACATTAAACCAGAGAGGATTTAATTAAGCTTTTTGATACTTATTAACAAAAAAAACTGTCAAAGTGAAACAAATTGATATGTACTGAGCACAAATACTGTATATAATGAATATTAATTGGGCACGTTCACGCTTCTCACAGGTAAAGGGGCACTTTTGGCAGCATTTACAGCCTTGAGCCTAACCAATCTGGATAAGTTGGTTTGCAAGTTTTTACCCATTCTTTGCAAAACAGCACTTTTGAATGACATGGAAACAAGATGAACAGCAAGCTTCATGTCCAGCTTCAAATGGAAGCTGGACTTTAGTTTTAGTGTTGACGCTAACACCACCATGTCTTATGGGTGGTTACTGGTAATTTATGGTACATCCCAAATGTGCAAGTCTTTCTCCTGGTAGCAGTAAATCTATAACTGGTAACTTGGTCCATTCAAACATACATTGTAAACTCATCTTTCACACCTTTATCACACAGGTGATTTTCGGTCAAATTGTGCGCTTTAGGTGATTCATAAACAGGGTGAAAGTTCTTACAGTATGTAGTAATTTATTTTATATTGATAGTTTTGATCAATTTGTTTTCACTTTGACATATGAGTTTACTGTGAGTCAATATCGGAAAAAATTAGTGAAACATAAAAAGTCAAAGTGGGGTGAATACTTCAGACAGGCACCGTGCAGTTAAAATTTCACAGAAGAATCATATAATGCATAACACACTTTCATTCATCTGTATTCTAACAGACCACATGTATTTTTTTCTGTAACCGCAGTGATAGAAATGACTCTGTTCACTGCAAAGAATCATCCTAATCATAACTATGCACATGCACATCATTCACTTTCTCCTGTTGATGCACTTCAGGATTACCATTAAAAAAAAATCCACCCACATGATCCCGTGTGTCCTGTGGTCTTTTTTTCCTTCCACACATCATTCAAATCAAGTCCAGTATACTATTATACATAATTTCTTGCTTATGGTCAGAATGGGACATTTAATTTCTGTTATCAAAACGGTGTTTTAAAGGACCTTTAATTTGCACACAAACCCACCAGTACTTTTCACATTTGTACCAAAGCCTCTTTGAAAAAAAGGAATTAAAGTGGACCATTAAGCCACAGACAACATCATTTGGGTCTTTACACAGAGTTAACTGATGTTGACAGGCCAAAATAAACACCTCACAGCACTATATAGTGGATTTAGTAGATATTAGTGTGTCACTGTCGGTATGCAATAAAAAATGTTAACAGATCTTTCTCCGGACAGTCACTGGAAGTTGTGTGCATCTTGAACGCACTGAAGAGGCTTTATTGTCGTCAAAACTTGATGGTGCATTCAGGGTCCCTGGGTAATGTAAACTGTCCAGCTCCTTAGCTGGGTAAAGTCCAAAGTCCAACAGCATTGTCCTGTTAATCTCGATGAGTCTTCGGGGTATCTCCTCGACTTTCCCTGCAAGAATGAAAGAATGTCATCATTACTAACAAAACAAATTAAACTACATTACAATATAACATCTATAATGCTATTATACACATTTTACCCCATCTTAATTAGTGATGTATTGACTTTACATAATTACACTGTATTTATTTACCTTTTGAGACTACAGGCCAGAATCAGAGGGTAGGCACCATTACAGCTGCAACAATAAGTTGCCAGCTATTTTGATAATCAGTTGATCGTTTCATTTTTCCAAACATTTGCTGATTTCACCATCTTAAATGTAAGGATTTGCTGCTATTCTTTATCATTTAAGAGAGTAAATAAAGAGGTTTTTTTGGACTGCTGGCTGGATGTCACTTTGAACAGTGATAAGCATTTGTCACAATTTTGTTTGGACATTTTCTAGACAAAACTCCAGCTTGCTGCATCAGCATCCTCTTTAAATGATTTTTGAAGGCTTTGTATTTTTACTTTTATTTTTAATTATTAACTATTGACTTACACTATACTTTATTCTTGACTTTGCAGTTAGGTCTTGCACTGCTTAACATCTGAAGTTTCAATGCACAAATAGGGCTACACAATTAATTGCATTTGAATAGAAATTGTAGTATGGCCAAGTGCAATAACCTAATTACAGAACCAGAACCAAACAGCAATTTTTTGAAAAAAGAAAAATGTTACAGCATTATAATGAAGTGCACTATAGTGCTAATGAAATGCTGTAGATGCTCTGGCCTCAAAATCTTGTTCTGAAGATGAAAACAGGTTGGTTTGATGCAGACCCCAACAAATGTCACATCATCATGACTTTAAAAATGCAATGAATGATTGCAGAGCTAAAATGATCCTTCACACTTATCATATCACAATCACAATTTCAGTCAAATAATTGCAGTATGTTTTCTACCATATCGTACAGCCCTGTGCACAAATAGATAGTAATTACAGTTTATCCTCTCTACTTATTTTATGGTTTTAAAATCATCGATTGTTTTTCAGTTTCATTCCTCTTTTATTTCTTATGACTACATGTTACTCACACATTGCTGTACTTTACTGTTGTTTCTTATTTGTCAAGTATTTAGTAACACTGGTCATAAGTGTTACACAAATAAACGTCATTATTATTAATAGTATAACAATAAATCAATTGATGGTGAAAATAGTCGGCAGGTTAATCGATTATGAAAATAATCTTTAGATGCAGCCCTAATATAAAAACCCTGGACAAAGATCTTAATCTATCTTCTGTCCTGATGGTGACCCATCTGAGTTGAAGCTTTAGATCACCAGCGGGAGACAGTGTGATGACGGTCATCTACCTGTTTGAAGTGACATGGGTGCTCGGACACCTACCATCCACTCAGGTGAGGAGCTGTGTCAGGTGTGCCTCCGTTCTGTCCAGCTCCTGAACATCAACACACAGTCATGAAGCCACCGTGGCTAATGTTAGCACTACATTAGCATGCGATACAGATATAAAGGCAGAAGAAAACTCACCCTGCCGATAATACATGTCGTTCACTGTGTTCCCGTAGACTTTCCATGCAAAGTGAATGGCGATAAGACTAAAAATTAACCAGCTGAGCAGGATTTTGAATATGGTGACTCTCATATCGTTGGCCAGCCAGTCTTCAACAAACTCAGAGAGGAACGACAAACAGCTGTCAGCGATGCGGGACAAAAACTCAAAATCCCACGGTTCTTCCATCATGTTCGCTTATTCAGCTTATATTAAAATCAACAGACGTAACTCTTTATCCGATGGGAAATTAATTCTAAAAACATCGCTTTCGCTAGGTAACATATGACATCTTGGTCGCCATCTCTACCGTTACGATGTTTGTATCAGTGGTGAAGACGAAGAATCGGACATGACGTAGTTACGTAGCGCAGCCCCGCTAGCACGTAAGTATGGAGTGCCATAACAAATTAATTTAAAATCTTTAAAAGAACAAGAAAATAAATATGGATATTTAAAGAAAAATAAATGAAATAGATAAAACAATGAATAAATATGGAAATTATAGAGAAATAACATAATATGAAAGAATAATTATAAGCCTTTTCAGTTATTTGTTAATTCATTGCTGTATATATATATTTTTATATTTTTAAAAATATATATTTATTTATGCATATAGGTGACTCTATCTTTTGATTATTTTATCTAATGTGTGCAGGAATTGACTGGATATGTCACAATAACAGAATTTTAAACTTCAGTACAAAACTAGCATTGCTATCTGTTTCAATACCACGGCAAAAAGAAAATAGCTCTAGGCTCACAAAATAGGATAATTTTTTTTTTCTTTAAAAAAACCTCAAAAACCTACATAATGTGTGCACATTGCTGGAATTACCAGACAGATTTTGCTATCCTACAAAATAATTTTCAGACAATACCACTACTACTACTACTATTACTACTAACAGAACGTGCACAGTGCAGACAACAATAATGGGCATGGCTCCAGTCTGAATCACGTTTACGAGTTTGGCAAAGCTATTGCATCTGGTGTGAAAGACCAGACTTTTTATAAATGTTTTATAAATGTTCTTGGTTGTTGCAGCGGGTTTGTAGCGTCTTCTTGGGGGCAATTTTATGAATTCAATAAAATGAATGAGCACTAAGAGCACTGAGATATTTTTTAATATAGCGTCAGAACTTTCGATACTGTAATTTACAGATAATTGTATCATTTGGTTATGAAAAAGTGTCAATACTTAAAAACTTTTGACAACTTTAGAACTAACTACTCAGCTTGAGAGGACAGGCTCATCCAAAGCCAATTAATTGACAGCTGAATTGTTTATATGCAAAAAAATATTTAAAAATATTTAAATAAATA
>JAJHUR010000038.1:75492-88883 GCA_027495735.1 Lutjanus campechanus
AACAGAGGACCTCTTTTTATACTACTCCTATGACTCCATACAAATTAGGGGCATGAATGTGACTTCTGGGCTCCTTGCTACGTTGGTCAAATTGCGTCAGCTGAAAAGGCTCGCAAATGACCATCTCTGCTATAAAACAAAACTACAAAAGTTTTATTATGAAATTCAATAAAATTCGTGTATGTTTATTAATCACTGAGAATTTACGTTTCTTACGCACTGCTGTCTGAAACGTATGCTGAGGGGGCGGGACTGGCCGTAGCCACCGGGAAGTCTGATTGGTCAGCCGAGCTTGTCATCAGAGATTCCGGATGTCTGCTGTGCTAAGAGGAAAATTTGTTTTCTGCTTCTCATTCTTGACAGCTTGTTTGCTACCGGGCTGCTGATGAAAGTTGATGTAGCCAATTAGATATTCAACCGAACATCTCGACGGTACAAAATCGTAAGTTTATTCTTTGTCTTTATGTGTCTAATTGTAGTTGACCACGGTTGCTTGCATGCTCACTGTTAAGCCAAGGCCATGAAATTGATCTGTGTGTGTGTCGCTTGCTAGCAGGCAATGTTAGCCATGTAACTGCAGCCAACATTTACTGAGTTGCATCGGAATTCGCTGTCAGACATTTATCAGAATGGAAAAGAAAGCTCTGTTTGCGGTCAGCATGTTAGCATACAAGCTAACACCAGCTTTATAAGTAACTTAAGGTATTATTAAACAAACGTTAGCTCACTAGCACTGGCGGTCAAGTAACAGTTAGTTTGCCCTCGTCGTTTATCTGTCGTGTAACATTAGCCAGGCTGCTGGAAGTTGTAATCAGTCTTAAATTCCAGAGTCTGTTCGCTATCTTGGAGTTGTATTTCTCTTCTGTAACCAGTTATCCTCTGTTATCATGTGACCTGACCATTGGTCCAGCATGAGTGCTCCTATTCATAACATCCACGCTGTCTCAAGGTTCAAGCTACAACCACTGAAATACACGGATTATAAAGCTGTTGATCCAGAATTGTTTGGTTATGGTATGCTTTCTTTGTCTCCAGTGACTGGGATGGTATCATGGAGAGAGACAATCATCAAGAAGGAGAGGCAGAGGGAGTGAAGATCTGTGATCCACCCTCTGAGAGCAACCCACCTGGTAAATTATTTAATCTTTCACCAAAGCTATTCTTAATTTAAGCTCTCCTGTCTTTAGGGCTGCACAGTTAATCAAAATATTATTGAAATTGCAATATGGCCCACTGCAGTATCCTAATTGCAGCTTCCTTCTCACTCTTGTTCTCCAAATGTAGGAAAACATGTTTAGGGTTGCAACCATTATTTTCATTATCTATTAATCTGTTGATCATTTTCTCAATTAACCGATTAGTTGTTTGGTCTGTAAAATGTCAGAAAATGGTGAAAAATGTTGATTGCTGTTTTCCAAAGCCCAAGGGGATGTCTATATTTTGTTTTTTTCCATGCCCAAAATATATTCAGTTTACTGTCATAGAGGACTAAAGAAACCAGACATTTAAGAAGCTGCAAAGTTACATTCCCCTAAAAAATCACTCAAAACAATTAGTCCATTTTCGGTCGTTTTAAAAGTTGACAACCATCAATTAATAAACTAATCTTTACAGCTCTAAACCAGACCCCAATAAATGTCAAATCATCATGATTTTAATAGTTATTAGTTTGGTTAAATATTTGTTAGTTTGGTGAATAGTTTGATGAAAATTGTAATGCAAAAATGATCATTTCTACTGATCATGAATCATATCGCATTCACTATCCATAAAATTAATTGCAGTGCAATTATTTTTAAATCACATCGTGCTGCTCAACCTGTGTTCGTTATTATTAGTTGTGTAAGAAAATATTGCACTTGAGTATCGTGATATGGTATCACTTCTCAAAAACACTATCATGATGGAAAGATTTGTGGCAGTGGTTCATTTTGTGTTGTGTTCACACCTCCGATCAATAGATAGCAGTGTTTTCATCTATCTTCAGTGTTCTGATTGCATAAAGAAGTGAACCTTTTTGACTCAGATTTTATGCGTATGGTGGTGTGTTCTTTATAGCATAGTATACGATAGTTTTCCTAAAATTACATTAAATTAGATTCTAGCCAAAACACAGCCCTAGCTTTTATTGTTCATTTCATCATTTAATTTTGTTTTCATCTTAGCTGACACCTTGGCAACATCTCTCTCCCTCTTGGGGAATCACATGTTTCCTGATCCGGTGGAGAGAAACGACAGTACCACTGTTAACAAAGAGGAGCCTGCAGATTCACTCCCATCAGATGTTACAGCAGAGGAGAAGAGTCTGGATGCAGAGCCCCATTCTAACCAGGTAACACAACTAGAGACTGAGGAGACAGAAAACTCTGAGTGTCAGAACAATGTATCCACGCAGCCATCTGACGGAGGAACTGAGGACGCTGCCTCTGACAATGACCAGGGTGACTCAGGAGAATTTGTCGTTACGATGCTGGCCAAGGCCAAGCTTGAGGAGCAAGGTATAGGTGTGAAGGGAAGGTCATCTCCATTGTTGGAGGCAGGCACCCAGGAATCTCCTGCATTTACGTCTCACCGTGATGAGGATGTGACAGCAGACAGCTGGCGGCAGCACAGGAAGCATGTTTTTGTGCTAAGCGAAGCTGGCAAACCCATCTATTCGCGATATGGCAGTGAAGAGGCTCTTTCATCTACAATGGGAGTCATGATGGCACTGGTCTCCTTTGTACAAAGTGGAGATAATATCATCCGCTCCGTCTATTCAGGTGAGAACACCAGTGTGATGTTTTTCTTTCTTTTTCTCTGCACATTTGTAACATTCTTGTACATGTCAGTTTCTATTTACATTAATGAGAGCAAAGTGTAGAAACAACACAGAGGATTATTTGGTAAGAGTGGCCAGTAAATGTGACCACGGTGGCTCTGGCTTACCAGGGAGGGCAAGTTAATTATTACCAAGTAACCAAGGGGTCATTTTCAGTAACACAGGGAAAAATTGACACAACATTAGGGGCATAGAATTTTAGTTTTTTATGAAAAGATAAATGTAACAAGGCTGCAACATGACAACGAGAAAGTGAGATACATTATCCCTTTTAGAAACATTTGGTTTTTTGGCTTTAGATTAGGCATTTAGAAATAATGGAATTATCCATTCCTAAGAAATTAAGTAATGTTTATAGAGCTTAACAGAATCTAAGTTAATTTACTTCTGAGTATAGTCAAAGGAGGCAGGGCTGTGTGGTCACTGTAGCTCTGTGTGTGTGTGTGTGCCAACTCAGACACACATGTCAGAACAAAAGGTGAGAAGCGAGAGCTGGTACTGGTATATCAATATTGATACACTGGTACATAAAATTAGTATCGATGGCATTTCAAATATTCAGATATCTAGCAATAAACCTGTTTGTCTGAAATATGATGAGCGAGGAAAGGTTCATGAAGTTACAGTATTGCTTTACATTTGCTTTGTGTTTAACTCAACAGAAATATCAATGCTGTTTATGCTCCAGTTTTTCATCAGTTGAAGTAAAAGATCTAAGACCAAGAGAGTTTTATTTCCAAGTCATGTCCAATATTTTTGAATGCAGAGCTGTCAATCATTGTTAGTAGATATCCAGTGTTACTTTCAGTATTATCCTTAACGTTTGATGTCTTTTGTTCCCTCCATCAGAGGAGCACACCGTGGTGTTCTTACAGAAAGGGCCCCTCGTGCTGGTGTGTGTCTCCAGCAGTCGTCAGTCTGAGCGGCAGCTGCGTGGGGAGCTCCTCTACGTGTACTATCAGATCATCAGCATGCTAACGCAGGCCAGCATATCCCGCATCTTTGAACACAAGAAAAACTACGACCTGAGGAGACTCCTGGCGGGATCGGAGAAAATCCTGGATGGTCTTCTCAACCTGGTGGATTCTGACCCCAGCTTCCTGCTTGCAGCGGTGCATTGTCTGCCTCTAGCTTCCTCTCTCAGGGACTCTCTCAGCCAGATCCTACAGAAAGCGATCACCCCCAATCTGGTTTTCTCCATCCTCATCGCTAAGAACCAGCTGCTCACCATTGTCCAGGAAAAGACTGTCATCGAGGACACCAGGCTGGAGCCCGCAGACGTCCACCTCCTACTCAACCTCATTGGAGCCTCCTCTGCTTTTCAGGCCGGGGAGATCTGGACTCCCATCTGCCTCCCCCTCTTTAATCCTGACTGTTACTTTTATGCATATATTTCTTACCTGGACCCTCCAGAATGCACTGTTTGTCTGCTGCTGCTCTCGACTGACAAGGAGGCTTTCTATGCTGTCGCTGAGTGCAAGAGGAAGATAGAGGAGGCCATGGCGGCTCAGAACTCCCTGAGCCTCATCGCCAAAGTCCAGTCTTACAGCGTGAGCCAGGTGGGCGTCTCAGACCTCAGACACTTCATGTACAAGCCCTTTGACGTGCCAGACAACTACCGCCAGCTCACTCAGTTCACCAGGTGTGTGTGTTTGTGTATCTGTCATTATTTATGCAAGTACAGGAGTATGAAAGACAAAAGATGACATAAGCATAAATAAATAATTAGATAAATAAACTCAGAGTGCTCTTTGTAGAGTGCAGGTTCCCGCCAGGCAACAGATGGTGAAGCACCTACTGCAATGCCACCACAACTCCCAGAGGCACCCAGCAGAGATTTGTTTTATACAAACATTAACATGACCTCCAAAGACATCGTCTCCAGCTGAAATACGATTTCAGGCTGAAGCAGTTGTTGATCACTTGCGGCTCCTAGCGACCAGTTCAGACAAGTGAGAAGTCAGCTGTCAGTGGTCGTATAAAACATAGCAGCCAAAAAAATAGAATTACTGCCTCACAGTTGTTTGTCTCCACCAACCAGTCAAGTTACAGTTTACATCCATGTCTGCCCAGACTCATACAATGTATGTAATGAATTTAATATGGAACATACCACTATATTGGCCTGTAGAGAATTTAATAAAAGGTATTATGTGCATTTTTTGGCAAAAGAGAAGTTCTCACTATACATGTATGGTTCTAGTGAGAAACATGATGTCTTCACTCAGAGACTATAGGAGAGTACAGAGGATGCCGTTTTCATTCTCAAAATGTGTTGATTTTTCATTTGTTTATGTATTTATTTATGGTTTTGTCATAATTTGTCCTTCATACAGGGGAAGCATATGAGCCTAAACATGTGCCATATATATGAAAAAGAAAACAAACATTAACTTTGTGCTGTCGACAAGTTAGGCGGGGATATGTCTTTTCTTTAGAACTTTGTTTGTGGTATTACTTTTTCTTAGCCTCATGAAAAAAACATTTTTCACTCCAAGGCCAGGGCTCATACACATGCACAGTATAAAAACCTTTTCATAAGAAAAAGTATGAAAGCCCATTTACTTTAAGAAAGAAATACAGCTTAGTGTGGATTGTGTTTACAAATTGAAGTGTGCTGTTTTTACATTGGGTGCTGGAGTGTTTCTGAAATAAAGCTAGATAGAGGGCACAGAGAAATAAAAAAAATTCTAAGAAATTCAAATATATCCTCCACTAATCCTTCCAATTCGCTTCACTTATCTTTTAATGAGCTGAGCAGAAAGCATTAGGTGTCCTGTTACATAAGCCAGCAGCCGGTTGAAAAACCTTGAAAAAGAAAGTGAAATTATATGAATAATCACTGCACCACACTTAGAATAACAGTTCTATTTACACGGTACTGTTCTGAGCAGAAAAGTCTTCCTTCAGATTACTTTTGAAGCTGTTTCGTTGGGCCTCTTACTGTGCAACAGCATCAGTGTCAAAAGTCAGTAGTTTTAAATGATGGAAGAATTTTTCTGTCGGTAACCTCTTACCTCTATGATTTGCTTTGCTGCGTGTAGCCCAGAGATGGAGGCACCTTACAGCAGTGAAGAGGAGAAAATGAGACTGCTGGACCTTTATCGGTATATGCACAGTCGCATCCACAGCACCTCACGACCCCTCAAGCTCATCTACCACGTCGCTGAGAGGGAAACTCTGCTCGCCTGGGTACGTAGCTGTGTTACAGATACATTCTCACTGTTGCTATGTACAACCTCTAAACACTGTCTCTGTGTAAATTGATTATCTTTGACATGAGAATGTCTGAATATATTTTAAAATTTTTAAATAGCTCAACATTATTAGCAATATGATGAGATGATCATTGTTACTCTTATCTGTCTGTTCATGATGAAGTAAGAGCCAGTAGACAATAAGCTTAGCTTAGCATAAAGACTCGAAACAAGGAGGAACAGCCAGCCAAACTCTGTCCAAATATTTAACCTGTACACAAATGAAGAGTTGTGGTTTTATTCTGGGTTATGGGCTGGGCTGTTTTTCTGCTGGGCACAGTGTCTATTCATATCTGTTCCTGCCTGGTATTAAAATGCATCCTGGATGATCCAATCACAAGTGACCACTCTTGACCAGATCTCGCTTCCCAGCACCATATGCAAATAAAGATTTTGTCAGCTATTTGTCCTTTAATGTAAATGTGGCCATTCACTAGAAGATTCAACTGTTCGTTCCTTTTTTTTCGCTCAGTAAGCTTCTAAAGAACATCAGCTTACATGAGCTATGTGTTTGTACCTGCGCTGTCATCAGCTCAGTAGTAGTGATTTGTGGTGAGCTGCGACTTTATACCTGAACTATGAGCTGGACACTTTTACTTCTTCAGACTGTGTGGAAATCTCATATCACAGATGATGAAGGAAGCCACTAATGACAGAGTCAAAGAAAGTAAAACTGTGTGTCCCAGCACACTATGCACCACAGACACAACTTAATACATTGCATTTAATGTTGAATTTACAAGAAGGAATGGATGATTAAAAATTTACCATAGATGTTTCACTTCCCTGCTCTGTATGCAAATAAACATGTTTGCAAAAATGCGTTGTTTTTAACTGGCAGCCCAACAATAGTATCCAGCACGCTGGGACAAAGAAAGACATAATTTAATGTATAATTAGCTAAATTTACAAGAGGGCCCAAATGATTAAGAATTTTTTGTAATCAGTGTTTCACAAAGTTGATAAAGTTTCTCCTCACTCAAATGCTCTCAAAATTTGAATCTGGAATATTAGTTACACGTATGTTTGCGAACATCTGCTGCTTACACAGGCAGGTAGGAGAGCACAAACATGTCATTTGCATCACAATGAACCAAATGATCAAATTACAGGACATCAGTTGAGTAGACGGACTTTCAATGTGGCCAAACTTTGCATTCACACTGCTGAAAGACTGTGGGCACATGCGGCCCAGGCATCCTCTGAATATGGTGTCTGATCAGATCTCAGTGTGTCTTTGATGCACATCTCTACTAAGAGCTGTCTGCTTATGATCACATCTCCCAGACGCATGTTTATACCAGGGGCCGGTTTCACAAAGATAGACTATGACCATGGCTTACATATAACAGATAGTCAGACTTCAGGCAGACGTCTAAATTCATCTGTTGGACAAAGGAGTTTAGTTCTTGACTGTCTTAAGTAGGACTATGACACACTGAAGTCTGGGTTAATCGAGACCTTTTCGGAATAGAAAAAAACGGTCAACTGAGTGACTGTATCCAACCGCTCAGCTCCGTCTACCCCAGCAGAAAATATGTCTTTTGGAGGAATTACTTGGAAAGTCTAGTGAAGAATGTAACAGTACAAAAAAATCTGGTGGGGAAAAAACTGCAGCGACAGTATCCCATCGTTTAGAGGAGCATCAAAGATGTTCAAAAAAAAATTTAAAAGAAAGATGAAGAAAAACGACTCATATTCTCCTCGTTGCTGTATATTTCCAGTGGGTTGCTACGGTCTCTAAAAACTCTTTACCTTCTCATTGCTCTCTCCATAACAATTGGCCTCTTTCAGTAACGTGCATAAATGTTCTTACTGTGTGTACAAAATAAGTTCCTACGCAAACTTACTCTCTGATTCATGAAATGTGCGCAGCAGCCAAGGTTGGTCTTACCATTGTGCGTAAGTTAGTGAATCAGAATCATGCTAAACTGACAGGCTTGTGGCTGCTGTCCGCAATCCGCATACTGCCAAGCCTCCATTTCTCTATATAAGGAAATATGTTTGCATTGAAAAGTATCATGGAGGAAGCGGTGAAGTCGTTTTAACGTCACATTTGGGCAGAATCAGGCGTTGCTGCGGTGTGGGTTTGTGGTGATATCATAATCACTGTGAGGCAATCAGGAAATAATGTTTTATTTCTCTGATTTACGTGCTTTCTACCAGTGCTGAGCGCTACTTCTCTGCACCGCAGACACACAGCTTCACTGCCCATGTCTGTGGAGGAAGCCAGAAAGGCCATGGTTGCGACTCATGATAATAATTCCTTGGGCTGCAATAACAGAGGCATGCATGTTGTGTCCATGGAGAAACAGTTTGCGTCTCAGGTGAAAAAGAAATGGTTTGACATTAAAGTTGATGCAGAAAAAGAAAAACAGACCAGAAGAAAAATAATGAAACAGGTGTAGAACAACAACAACCTGATCTGTCAGCCCAGGATAAGAGACTCACTGCAATTATAATATAAATATCCTTAAGTGGGATAAGAAATGAGGGTGAAAGTGGTGACATCCAGCAAGGATTTTCACCCCATAATAATAATGATGATAATAATAATAATAATATTAGTAGTAGTAACATTAACAACAGCAAAAATAATAATCTAGCACAAAACATTCATAAAATGTTAGATAAAAACAGATAATCATGGTATTTATAATAAAATTCTAAAAACAAGGAAAATTATAACAAGACCAATCAATCCTGAAAACCTTTCCAAGAGTTCTATTAAAGTATTTTTTTAATGAATGCAGTTTGATATGCTCTGCATTTAGTTAAAAGGTATGTTTAAACATTTTCTAAGACAGCCGGGCTGTCTTCATTTGTGCGTAAGCGTGGTCTGAAGCAGCTCTAAATTTGTTCACAGAGTACGAACAAATTCAGGTAATATATTGATAGTATTGATGAATCGCAGATCGGTGCATAAAATATTCGATTAAGCGCACATTTGTGCATACACGCTGTTTTTGAATGAGGCTCAATGTTAGCAAACCAAAAATTATGAGCCATGTTTTCCTCTGTTTTTTGTTGTTTGGTGCTGCTGATCAGTTGGTGGCACTGATTGTTACCATGGTAACATGGGTCTGAGTCAGCCTGGGGTTAAGGTGTCTAATTTTTTGGCTTACAGTTAATCAGTCTTTATTTTTGTGAAATGGACTAACTTGCAATATATTAATCTATGAGCAAAATTGAGACGAGTCTAAAATATCTTTGTGAAACTGGCCCAACAAGCTCCCAGACAGAACCAGTCTACCTGATTCCCCCAATTTCTATACGAGCCAAGTTACTGCAGCTTCATATTGAATAAACAGATATGAGAGTGATATAAATCTTTGCATCTAAATAATCTCAGCAAGAAAATAAATTGGTGCATTTCCCAAAATGTCAAACTATTCTTGTACGCTGATGTCCCCTCCTAAAGTGTCCATTTTCCTCTCCACTGTAGGTCACAAGTAAGTTTGAGCTGTACACCTGCTTCAGTCCTCTGGTGACGAAGGCGTGCGCCATCACTGCTATCACAAAGCTTCTGAGGTGGATTAAAAAGGAAGAGGACCGTCTCTTCATCAGATACCCCCCAAAGTATTCAACCACCCCAAACCCCAGCAAGAGCTCTCGAGGGGGCAAATCTGACCAGCAAGACTCCACAGATAACGGCTTCTTATCTCTTCTATAGGACTCTCTCTTAGTGCTACGATAGTCGCTCTGCCTCATTCAACAATAGTTTGTACACTGGTTCCAAGATATTTTTGAACCCTCTTTTGACACATGTTGGACTTGACAGACTTTGACTACTGGAATCAAACACTACATTTTACACTATTTAAGAAGGAATGACCTCTTTCAAACTAGTATTATTTCTTTACCTTAACAAGAAAGCATGTCAGTGCATCACTGCTTTCGATCTGAAAGAGTCAGGGCAAAACAGCATTAGTACGTTTTAAATTGAACTGTGGTAGAAAATAATTGCAATGATATTTAAATGTTTTTATATTGTTTTATTACTGCAACAAGAGAGAACTTTTCCTCACGGACAGTGAATGTATCACACAGGTGACAGTCATTCAAATGCTATAACTATTCATCGCTTCTTTCTAGTGTAAGTTAAGATGAGGAGTAAAATTTACTCAGACTAGTTCACACATTTAGATTTCTTTCATGACACAAACACATCCCATGGTAACAAAACAGGATTTGCAAGAAATGAAAGAATGTTGTGTTTGGGCTTAACATGAACTGGAATAACAACTGGAACTGCCACAACAGGGATGGGCCACCATGTCTCATACGGTGCCATGAACAAACAAACTGCCCTGTATAGATTTGGTTACTCATCCCTGTGACAGAACTTTAATACATGGTGTTGTTTCATATCTGTGGAAGAGGATTAGGGCCACATGAGTTCTCAGTTGAAAGTCAGAAGTCTGAGTTTTAAACCTTAATTCCGACTTTAAACTCAGAAAGCTGAGATTAAACTCAGATTAATACAGTCTGATTTATATACATTTTATCTCGTAAATTCTTCCTTTAAAGTCAGAATTGATTCTTCTTAAGTCCTTTTTTTTTTTTTAAACCTTGGTAAGATTTCTACTTTCTTGTTTCCTGTACTTGCTATGTGCTGAGTTGTTTACGTTCAAAAGAAAACCAAAATCTTGAAAATCCAAGATTTGGGAGATGGTTTAAAGATTTTGTTTGGGCACCTGTAAAAGTGACATATACTTTATATAATCACATCTTAAGTTGGCTAATGTTAGTAAAACACTTGCTAGCTAGCAAGCCCAGTCTACATCAGTTGCATCTTCTGATTGTTAATGTTAGCAAAATGTTAGCTAAGTAATGAGCTATTCTACATCAATCATAGTTAGTTACATCTGACATCCATAAGCTTCAGGGCTGGAAAAACATCTGGCTCCACACATTATCATTCTGCTATAGGGGGCGGGGATACTCTGGCTGGTTTGTTTGTGATTTACTTAGCCCAGGATGCAGAAATGGTGCCCCTGCAAACAAGTGTCTGGGGGAACTTGTTTTGGTGGAACATTTGTACATCAGGAGTCGAGCCCTGACATTAAAATGCCTGCAAAAGCAAACAGCTTCTAGCTTATTTACGTTCATACTGTTGGTGACCAAGGTGCAAATTAGCTGTTTTCAGTATGTAGGTTGCTAGCTGTTTAGCGACAGAGGACTTTGGAGACATAGATGGCAGAAATGGTGTATGTCATCTGAAATGCATTTGATGGAAGACTTAACATCCACAGTCTATATCCACTGACTCAGACTACATCTGATAGCTGATTTTAGCAAAATGCCAGAAAGCTAGCTAGCTAATCTATGAGTCATTAACTAGGTATTTAGCTCGGGTTTTGCTAACATTAGATAACTTGTTGACCATCTTCAAATTTTGGTTTTCTTTTCAACATTGAAGAACTTAACACCAAGGTGCAAAATTAATTTTTGTTTGTCCACTAAGCCAAAAAGCTTGTGAATGTCCAAATTTTACCAACCAACCAATTGATAACCACTGTTTTTTAGGCTGGTGAGTGAAGCAAATCTACCAGCCAAGTTTTGTGAAAATTTTACCATAATTTTGGTCCCTGTTAGCACATAGCATATCAACGTACAGGAAACGGGAATGGAGAAAGATGAACGAGGTTCCGCCAGGTACCAAACTTGCTCAACTGTTATTGGAGCACTTAGCAAAAAGGGGCGGGACTTAGGAAGAGAACTGAGAGAATAGTCACACTTCTCACTTTAAAGTCAGAACTCAAATAAATTTTTCACGTGGCCACAGTCGTCTTCTGAACATGTCCCACTGTTGTTTCTACTCAAATTAAAATGATCAGGTTTAATTCATGTTACATTCTGTGCAGAAAACAAATAGAGAATCCCAGCCTGTTACACCTGATCACGTTATATTGATCATTATTGTCATTGTTTAGTGTTTTCATTGCTTGAAGTCAAACCTTGTTAGTTTGGACATCGTCTGTCAAAGTTGAAGAAGGCGCCACTGAGCTCACAGTGTTTTTCTGCAGAGACTTCTAGTACGATCATCAGTCGACACTTTACGTAGTGACTTCAGGCGACTTTATCTTTTTGGATAATAGTTTTGTAAAGATGGTCTATAAACAGTAGCCTCATCCTTGTGTCCTTTTGAGGAGTTTCCTGTCAATTGAAGTCTTAAGAGTATGTCAATAGTATTATGAAATAAATCCCAGGTTGCACAAATCTGATTTTGTCCTAATGAAGTAGTAATGTTGTGAATAAGCTTCATTTTTTTTATGTAACAGGAACTGACAAATTAACATTAACTAACCCTTAATTTTGTGGTTTGTAATTTCCGTAATAATTTACCATGGTTTTCTTGGAAAGAGGAATGCCATTTGGTACTAATTATCATAAAAGTAGAGACAGCTAGTACCCTTCCTATTAAGTGCTTGTGTGACCTTGAATCTTTTAGTCACTTAGCTGAACATTCAGTTATGGGAAATTTGTCGACAAGGGAGCATTCAAACAAACAAATAAGAAGAATAACGTTTCCAGTAAAGAATAAATATTTACTGGGAGATGTTCTTTCAAAGAATTATTCTATTATTAGTACCATATTACTTTCCAGAAAACATCTGCCGACATCATTCCAAATTACGGGACCCATAAAGTCAGACATGACTAACATATAATTGAGATTTTTATTACTGACATGATGTTTTTGATCAGTGTAATTTCTTGTGCACGGCTTCAGGGGCTTGATGTGACCTGACGGCCGGTCCGCACCTGAGCCTCCCTCCTAAATTAAACTTTTAGCCTGGCAGAAGTACAAACTAGTGTTGTGTTTGGCCCGACAACAGTGTTATTACCAGTGGTAAACTGAGACAAGTTTACACGAGGACAAACTGTTACAAACACACTGTGGGAACCTGCCAAATATTGCATCAGGTTAATGGTAAATATATCAGTAGAACTAATGTTTCCAGCAACTGACAATATCTAACCAGAACTTAGGTGAAATGCATGTCTGGTTTTCTGTTATTTACAGCATTATAAGTTTTTTTTAATTATTATTAAATTGATTTAATTAAACCTTTACTAAAGTTAGGGTAAAATGCATATCAATGATATGTGAATTTATTTTCCTAATTAAAATAGAAGAATAGAGGGACTCATAGAAATGCAGTAACTACCATTTATTTTTTCCTGCACTGGTCTGTTAAGCTCAGATATGTCGAGGCCTCTGTGTTTTATATTGGAAGGTGCTCAGTAATGAGAGCTTAAAAATGAACAAATTGGAGGTACATCTCTAAACTACATTCTTGGCATCG
>JAJHUR010000039.1:0-25935 GCA_027495735.1 Lutjanus campechanus
AAGTGTGTGTGTGTGTGTGTGTGTGTGTGTGTGTGTGTGTGTGTGTGTGAGACTGAGTGTGTTGTGTGTAACATACTGTAGATTTGTCTCCAATCAGCTTGCCACAAACCAAGCCATTCTCCAGAGATCAAAGAGCCTACCTCTAACTAGCTCGCTTGTGGAGCAGGTGTTGAGATTCCAGCATGCACCTCTCTCTTTATCTGTGGATTGCACTCTCTCTGTCTCTGTTGCTCTATCAATTTTTCTCTGTTTATGTTGCACCATTGCAGCTTGTTTTTGTCTCCGCGGCTGTGTGTGGTGCAAAATGGACAGTCAGCTGAGAGCAAGAAATAATGTCAGATAAACAAACTGCGTTTTCTGCTTCTGCTCATTAGTTGCTCTTTATCTGTGCATTTGTGAATCATCATAAAAAAATAAAAGCTTGCTTTAAAAATGAGCTCACTCCAAAATGATATTTGGTTTTTGAAGAAATGACATTTATTAAGTCATAGTGGCAGGTACTTTGAGAAATCAGCTTTGACAATCAAGAACAGAAAGTGAATCTGATTCATATGAGTCATATGATACATTCTTAGAAATATGAGTTACTAAAGGATTCTTACTGAAGGACTGAGGTTCTGCTTAGAACCGTTTGCTTCTGAAGAATTATTTTTTGAACAGAGGGTTCTTTGTAAGACCAAGGGTTCCTTTATGAAACATTTTCTTCCTAAGAACACTTGTTGGAAGAAAGAATTCTTCAAAGATTGTTGAAATCCTTGAAGAACTTGTTCATCAAGGGTTCTTTGTAGCATGATGTAAAGTGGTTCTCAGTAGAACCCCCCTGAATAAAACCCTTGAAATCTTAAAAAAAACGGTTCTAGCTATATAGGTTCCAGATATACCCCTTTGAGTATAAAAGGGTTCTCAGCAGAAACCTGTAAGTGTGTTTTTGTTAGCACCATTATAAGGTGGAAGTTTCTGGAATCCCCTTAAAGGATTCTGGGTGGAACCTTTATGCCATAGAACAATTATTTTATAGCGGGTTCTGAGTGGAACCACTCACAGATGGTTCTTGGTAACCCCTTCATAAAAGGTTTTACCAGGAACAAGAAAGGGCTCTCCTATAGTGACAAGCCACAGAACACTTTATGATTCTAATTAGCGTCTTTATTTTCTGTGTGTATCGTTGTACACAAACTAACAGAAGATGACTGAATAAAGGACAGATGGAAATGATCCTTTTTAATGTGTAGAAAATCTATTCAAGCCTCATTTTTATTCTATAACAATCAACGTATTTTGTCCTAATTGTGAATTTGAACCACATAAATCTGTTCATTTTATAAAAAACAAACACTATACGTGCACCGTGTGTGTGTGTGTGTGTGTGTGTCCCAACCAACTCTGAGGAAGCCTGTTAGGCACAGATAAATGTCTGATGCTCCCTGGGGTTCGCTTTTAGTTCCCAGAGTGTAGTTTTTCACTGTGATTGGATATCGACAGAGGCATCATGCTCTGGGCCATAAGTAGACCATACACACTTTCACGTTCACACATATACACACACAGAAAATAGATAATGTATGGATGTGTGGATATTAAAATGCCATCAGGTGTTCAACGCTGTGTAGAAAAGGTACTGCAAAATAAAACTTCCAAATGTTTCTGAAAGAAATTCATCTATTCATACACTCTTAGAAATAAACATAACCTTTTTGGCTCCTGGTAGAACCTTTTATAAACATTCCACTTGGAACCCTTTTAGAGAGTTCTACCTAGAATGCATCTGTGAGAGCCCACTATAAGAGGTTCTACAGAGAACACCTCTGTGGTGTAATGTTCACCCCAGAACCCTCTCGAGGGGTTCTATCCAGAACCTTTCCGCCTTTTAATGGTGCTAACAAGAACCTACCCAGAGGGTTCTACCAAGATCCTTTTTAAAATGTAAGAGTTTTATCAAGAACACACTCAGGGGGTTCTCCTGAGAACCTCTTTATATTCCAATGGTTTTATTTAGAACCCACCCTGGGGGTTCTACTGAGAACCTTTGTATATTCCAAGCTTTTATCTAGAACTCACTCAGGGTGTTCTAAAGAGAACCTATTTATATACCAAGGGTTTTATCTAAAATCCACCAGGGGGTTCTACCAAGAACATTTTTTATGTTATGGTACAATGAACCCTTTACAAACCCTTAATGAAAGTAATTCTTGATTAACTCTTCTTTCAAAAAAAATGTTTTTGATGGTTCTTAATGGAACCCTTAGTTTTACAAAGAACCCTTGAGAAACCCTTTCTTCAAAAAAAGGGTTCTTCAAAACCAAGTGGTTCTACCATAGGTAGAACCTTCAGTAAGAGCCCTTTTGGACCTCTTATATTCTAAGAGTTGTACTTTGTTGTCTGACTTTGTCTTTTTACTTCTCTGATTCCTTCCTGGTTTGTCTCCTTCCATTCTTTCTTGCTTTCTGTCTTTCTTTCCTCACTCACCCACCATTTTGCAGACGGAGGGAGCGGGTGATTGTCCGTATGCAACAGTTATCATTATAAAGCCCTTTTTGTTGCCTGCTGCTAAAAGCTGTTCCCCCGAAGGTGCCACAGGGAGGAACCTGCAACAAGCAACCGCCGTCTTTTCCCTGCACTCACCCACATCTCGCCTCCCATTTTATTGTCTTCCTGCTGCTTCTCCTCGTTCGTGCCTTCACCATCTTTTTCCGTTGCCTTCTCTATCTCCCTATTTTATTTTCATGTTGAGCAACTGCCTGCTGTGAAAGCTTATGCAACATCCCCTGCTGCACACACACACACGCGCACACACACACACACATGCATACACAGTCAGAGAGCGCACACACAGACACATCTAGCACACAAACTGACTGACTAAGAAAGACAGACAAGAGGAAGAAGGGATGGGACTTCTTTTTCTTTGACTTACACAAACCATAATTGTGTTTTGAACCAACATCAGAGCAATAAAACAAAGTTTATTGAGCAGTTGTTCTCTGTGATGCATCTGGCGGTCTAATGTTTACATATTTTTCATTGTTCTGTGGCATAACTTGTCACCAGGCCAGATATTTGATTAGCTGGAAACAAACGATCAGGTTGTTGAGGAAGTCGGGTAATTTCTCCTGAGGAACTGTTTATGTACTCTGCCTCCATATGATTCTATTTTTACATTCTCCTTTGACTGTCTGAAACGTTGAGCACAATCTCTTCTAAAAAAAAAAAGAAAGCTTCAATATTTAAAGCCACTGTAAAAACAGATCCACAAAAGTCTTCTAGCTGTGTAATTTAGGGTTTTATGTGCATTAGTAAACATCTAAAAATATTAGAAATGAGTTTTAATCCAAGTTCAAAATATGGTCATAGGTTTTTGTTATTGGGTTTGAATTGGGCGTTCGTATGCTTGGAAATTTATTACAAAAATTATGCAATTAATTCTGTGAACCAATTATAAAAAATCCACCTCAGTAGTACCACTCATATAGGTGCAGCACAACTTGTCTGCTCCTGCTTAATCTGCCTCTTTGAATATGAGCCGTTTCAAATATAGCCTGCACTTAAACATATTTTTTTCAGTGCCGTGTAAACCATCCACAGCAGTACATTTCTTAGCTTCTGTACTGGGACTTCTGAGCGAGGTGTCAATGAAAACATGATCTGCCACACCCACACAGTCTTGAGAAATGGTCTAAATAGCAAAAAAATCTTGTTGATGCTTTATATGACTTTGATCTTATATGCATTTTTAATATTCGACAAGCTTCAATACCTGGAAAGAAACAATAACATAAATATGGTTAAAGGCATTCTGTGCAATTTGTTTGGTTACTGGCATGAAACGGCCACATTTACTCTGGAGACGGTCTTTAAATGACAGTGTGTTTTGTTTGGGGTGGAAATTGAAGTTTTTATGGGGAAACAGTATCGGTTTTCTAGTGTTTTAATCAGTAAAGTCAGTTAATAAAACAAAATTGGGCAATAAAAGACAAGACTGTGTAAAAAATATATTGTATGAAGCTTGAGAAGGTCCACTCTTTTCATCTGCTGCCCATTATAAACTTAGACCCACACTACAATACAGTAGTTCCACTTTTTCATTTTTTTTTGTTGTGGTTGTGATTTTTGACTGTTTTGGCTTGTTCTGATTTCCCTGATGGAAACTTAAAGCATCCCTATTGATTCCCTCTAAAACCTCTGTTTGCGCTTACAAACACTAAATCGAAATGCTAGTTGTTTAAACCAGCCTGTGTTGTGTCTCATGTTTCTCCTCTCTTTTCTTTTCATGTTTGGGGTTTCTTTTTTTCAAATTAATCCATGTTTTAAAAATTCAGTGGTGGCTTAGTGGTTTAAAAGAACTTTCCACTGGATTTGTCATGTTCTGTATCTGAAGGGCTATTATATTTCGATCAGTAGCTGTGTCTAGGATAGGTTTTATAGTTTGTCTGTCAGAAGGATGTGAGGCTGTGTATTATGTCAGTTACAGTATGTCTGTAACTGACTCCATTCATTTTGAAGTTGTTTTATTATTCACTTTAATGACCACCTCTTAAAGGGATAGTCTGGATTATTCAATGTGGGTTTGTATTAGGTACTTAGCAATAGTCAATGTATCATTAACAATAGATGGTGGTCAGCATACCCCCACTTTGGAGAAGCAGAAAGAAGTAGCCGCAGTAAAAGGTATTTTAGCCACTTAGAAATGGTCCCCCTAAAATAAAATCAATAGCAGTTTAAGTGTACATTATATTTAGAGTAAGACTTTACCTCATCTCCAGACAGCTCTTTCCGATGGGAAACCACTGTCATATAAGTCAAATATAACTCTCTTCATTTTGTCCTGCAGAACACAGGAGTTGCAGGTCTATCGCTGCCTTGATCTGTTAGTTTGTTTGTGTTATTGTGTGACTTTGGTGAATCCAAACTAACCTTTTAAAACACTTAAGTCACGTAACAACACAGATAAACTAACAGATCGAGGCAGTGGCCAACCAGCAACTCTCATGTTCTGTAAGGTATAATTACTGATTTCATCCATTGAGTTGGAGAAAGCAGTATTTGGTTTATATTACAGCAATTTCTTGTATGAAAAGGCTGTCTGATGGCAAGATGAAGTTCTGAAAATATAAGATAGTGTACACTTAAACTGATATTGATTTTTTTTTTGGAGGCAAACCTTTTTACATTGTGCTGCTGACCCTGTCCACAGCAGTTCATTGCTTAGGTTTTCTGCTGGTACTCCTCTCTGCTGCTTCAAACTGGGGCTGTGTTAACCGGCAATAGACTGGCTATCAGTAGATACCCCATACCATCATACATTAAATAACTTGAACTATCCCTTTAAATAATTAAAATCTGTCATTTTGCAATGTATAAACTCATCCACTGTCTTGACAACAAGAACAAATGGTGATCTTGCTGACTCATATTGTCTGCAAAGCGCAGCCAGTCAGTTTATCGCAGCTACAGTGCATCTGATTCCAGATGAGTTTTGCTGGCAGATCTAAAGCTAAACTTTAAGATCACACAGGCCATCAGGTGTAGCACAAGGATGACTTGCTGTCACGGTCTTGGCTGCGGCTGCGGTATTCTTCATGCAAATGCAGTTCAAAGAACAACTTTGTACTGTATGTGTGTGCGAGTGTGTGTACTGTACGTGGGCGTACGTGTTACAGAGAATCCTTTAATCCCATATGGCATGCCACATATTGTGACAGTGGCTGTCCCCGCCCACAGCTTTGATTTTGTTCGAGAAAAGATAATTATTTCACCTTTCACTTGAAATTCATTATCAGAGGGAGAGAGAGACAGGTAAATGACAGGTAATTGCTTTTCAGAGTCAACACCATTCTTCCTCCAATATAGCAGAGTGCGCGGGGAGATGTGAGGAATAGAAAAAGAGCAGGTGAGAGGAGCGAGACAGAGACAGAGTGGGAGGAATGAGAAGGAAGGGCTAATTTCCATAATGAAAAGGTAATAATTTGTGGTGTTAGAGTTAGTTTCAGTCTAGTGTCTGTGGCGTGTCAGCTCCTTGCTCGAGGTCATTGTGTGCTACCAGCCATGCATACTAATTCATTAACAAAACCTCGCCCGTGTGGCTCGCCCCTTCTCAAGAATGTCAGTTTCACCTTCCCGCTTCCCTCTCATCTTTCCAATCCCATCAACCCGCACTCCTTTCCCTTCCCACCCCACCCAGCTTTCTTCTCCTCCATTTCTTTCCCCACATCTCCTTGCTCCATCCAAGGCACCCATATGGTAATAAGGAATATACAAATGACTTATATCCACTGGTGGAATCCCGCAAAGCCTGAGGAATACCATTTCATCCAGTGCTCCCTCTCACTTGTTCTATTCTTACATTGTAGCATCAATAGGACCCACTGCTTTTTCTTCTCGTGCACACTCACGTACACACACAAACACACACAACCCCCTCCACCCAGCTACATGAATGATTTAGGAGCATGCACATTGACTATCTGCCACCTGCCTTGGGCTCTGCTCAGGCCCACCTAGCGGCTGCTGGCCCTGCATGTTAATGCCTACTGGATAGGGACTTGCATGTTAACATGGAGTGGGACACTAGGGTAGCTGACAGAGTGACAAGGAGCTGACACTGTGCACCTCTACTGCTGGTTAAAAGGCTGAGATAAGATATCAAGGAAGCCCTGCTTTTAAGTCGTGTTCACTTGTGGAGTTGCATGTGTTCGCCCAAATTAACTGATGTAATGTGTTCCCCGTGGAATTCAAAGGTTCTTCTAGTTATTCACATATTCTTCTTCTGTGACAACTTATTACCATTATGTGAGGGTTCTTTTTTTTTTAGCTGTATGAAATTTTGAGCTTTTTATTTAAGAAAAAAAAGGTTTCATCTGCAAAGTCAAACAGCACAAATCAGCATTTCAGAGGCACATAAAAGGACAAATGAGGTCTGCCTCTTTGACTGTGTTGCACCAACAAAAATGACTTTAATCTAAGAGTTAGTTCAGAGTTTAGCAAAAAAAAAGGGTTTAAAATGAGTAAATCCTGATTTAAAATGAAGCAGAGCACTGTTGCACAATTTAAAACCAATCTTGGTTTGGCAAATCTGAGTTCACTGATTTAAACCAACATTAAAAAGAGTAGCCAATCAAAATGCTTGCTTACCAGAATTTAAATAGATTTAAAAAAAAAAGATTTGAGTGCTGTTGGAACTTTGTAAGTATAAAAGAGCCATTTACTTTTGCTATTCCTGAACAAAATGTTACTTTGTTTGGATTTTTGCTCATGACTGGAATTGAGGTTATAGACAAAAAAAAAGCTGGCTGGCATGGTAACTTAATGAAGCATGCAAACATGTTACTGAGACATTGCCTGTCTTCTTGCAGTTCTTTTAAAATTCTTAAAATGCCTTTAATTTGATTAATAGTATGCCTTAAAGGTTATTTAATAGTCTGCATTTGTATCAGTGGGGTGTTAATTACAACATAAACACTAACTTCATTCATCTGTATGTTTTCTTTCCCCTCAAAATAGAACTTAAGTAAATCAGAATCAACATTTCTTACATAAAACAAAACCTTAAATGTGACTTTCTCATACATGTAGACCCTCTGTTACAATACTGATTGTATTTTATCATTTACTTTTTAAATTTTCTGTTATTCTTAATTATAATTCTAGTAATTAATAATTCTCTTAAATATAATTCTCTAATTATATGAGTTGTTATAATTCTACTCAGAAAAAGATTTCTTAGGATTTGAAGGTTCTTTGTGCATTTGACCTGTTCCAAAAAAAAAAACCCACTGACAAATTTGACAGTATTTTGAATTAAATATTGAAGTGAATATGAATATTCTAAATTGAGGATGACTGTCATTGTATGTTTGGAAGAGACTTTTCCATGCATACAATGACAATCACCCTTTCAGCACATAGATATAACCTTATAATTCCAAAGTTGTAAAATGTAAAGAATCTTAAATAGAGCCGTTGCTGAATGGTGCGGAAATGTCAAGTGAAAGCAAAACACAACAACTGTTCTTGTCAAAGGCAGAGAGCTTTTTGTCCTTTCTTCACTACAGTAACCCCCCCCCCCCCCCCCCCCCCCCCCCCTTTTTTTTTTTTTAAACAAATGCTTTCCAGAAGCTTTGGCGATGGCGGCTGCTGTTGCTATGTGACTAATGGAAACACGTTTGAAGTGCACTTCCCTTTTGCTAGCTAAAAGTTTGACTCTTATTCTACTCCCGGCACAGTGAGCCCTAATCACATGCTAAGCTCTCAGTGCTGTCGGAAATATGCAGCAGCATAACGTTGTTTGCTGAAACAGCACGGAGAAGTTCTTTGTGTTTGGTCACACGTAGTAACAGTGACTCACGGAACAAGATAAGAACGCAGATGGGGTGAAAAGGTTGTAGGTCTGTGCCTGCTGTACATTTTACACTGTTTAAAGGAAGTGGAAAGCATCAAGTATTTTAGAGTACTGGTGATCACAGACATGATGAAGCTGACCTTGGTGACCGACTGACTAAGTGGTGCATTAAGTCATGCAACATAAAAAAAAAATAAAAAAAAAATAACATAGAGCACATTATAACCTCTAACTGTAAAATAGAGCAAAGATAGGTTGGATTATTTGATGTATAATTGCATAGTCTGTGTTTAGTTACAGCAGATGGTGGTCAGCAGGCCAACCAGTTTGGAGAAGCAAAAACTGTTCTGGACAGCGTCTGCAACAAAAGGTATTTTAGGTCCACCTAAAAAAAATCAATATCAGTTCAAGTGTACACTATACTCGGAATATTTTTACTGCTTTAACTTGCCATCAGGCAGCCTTTTCCAATGGTAAACCATGCTATATAAGCCAAATATTGCTCTCTCACAACCAACCAAACTCCATAAGCAAAAACAATCATTTTAATTTACAGAACATGGGAGCTGCTGGTCTATTGCTGCCTCGATCTGTTTATGTTATTGTGTGACATTGGTGAATCTGCACCATAATTTTAAAACATGAAAGTCACACAATTAAACAGACAAACTAACACATTAATGTAGCGGTACACCAGCAGCCCCTGTGTTCTGCGAGATAAAGTTACTGATTTCACATATGGATTTTGGTTGGTTTGGAGAGAGAAAGTGACATTTTGCCTATATAATGGCAGTTTCTGTCAGAAAAGGCTGTCTGATGGCAAAGTAAAGAAGTGAAAATATTCTGAAACTTATGTGCACAACTTAAGTGGCTAAAATACCTTCTGATGCGGACCTTGTCCACAAAAGTTCATTTCTTAACTGCCATGCTCTGCTTGTGCCAACAGCATCTATTGTAGCTGTCCCACTGACTATTCATAAATACCTCATACAACCCCACTTCAAATTTTCTAGCCCTTTAAGGTGAATTTTAAATGAGCGTCTGGTTCCTCTTGCTATGCTTAATAAATTGTGAGCGTAGAATTGAATGTGATTATGAGAGTTGTGGTTTTATAATTACAGCATTTCAATCTCATTTTACTTGCATATATTTTTTAGCTTCTTATGTAAATGTCATTTTGCAGCAGAATTGTTCTATTTCTTGGTTTCCACACCCAGTCAGTGTGTGTTCATTGTTGTGCGATGGCAGCCAGTGTCTTGAGCTTAGACAGCAAAGGAAGGTAATTGAAATTCATTGTATGTGTATGGTCACTTTCTCCCCATTAATTTTTGTTTCCAACTCACTTGCTTTTCTAAATAGACTTAATTCTTTTTCAATATAAAAACATGTGCTTGAAGAATATTAATGTCTAACTTACAGCCCATTTCAAGAAGCTGAATACATCACAGGTTTAGAGAAGAAGACTTTTCCTGAGTTTTAATTGCTATTTTTAATAATCAAGCCGACATAATTTTAAAGAGATTTGATGGGTTTGTATCAGAATCGGCCACTCAATGATAAGACTAAAAAAACTTAAAAAGTAGTTTAGTTTCTTTGTAATAAAAAGGGATGTAACAATACAACAAATATCATGATACTGCGATTAAAAAATGTCTTGATACTGTACCAAACTGTGATATTACATGGTTAACTATTTTACCTTATCGTTTTTATTAAATTGTATTACACAGCTGTGTTGAATACACCAGTCTGATTGGTCAATTACAGCATCACAAGGTCTGTTATTTCTGAGTAGCAGACCATTAATCATTTTGAGTCATTTTTTACAAAAGAAAATCCCAATTCTCTGATTTCAAAATATTCAAAAGTGAATATTTTCTGGTTTTACTCCTCCATGCCAGTAAACTGAATATATTTTAGTTGTGAACAAAACAAGACACTTGAGGATGTCACTTTGGCCTTTTGGAAACAACAACCAACATTTTTGCCATTTCCTGACATTTTTCTGAAATCTTATGGAAAGAAAGAAACAGTTAATCGAAAAATGATTTTCAGGTTAATCAATGATGAAAATAATCACTAGTTACAGCTTTAATCCCCAGTGATAAATATAGATAGTAGAAAAACAAATACTGCCCTAATAGAAGTATTATCTGTGGAAAACTAATGTCGTACCGTTTGTGCAGCTTTAAGACTTGCATTGTGAGCAGGTAAAATAACACTTTGAGTTTAAAACATGGAAACCTGCTCCAGTATTTAAGGTGTTGCTGTTTGATTTACGCATGTATGCGTTCTCTAGGTGAGATTGCAGTCTGTGCATAACTGTGTAACAGGATTAACCCAGCTGGGTTGCGTATCTCTTCCCACTATCTCCCACTGGCAATGCAGAGTGTGTCAAGCTGAGGAGGCTGTCAGTGGGTGGGCGACATATTCTCCACAACTAGAGGGGGATTTTATGGAGTCTGGCAACCGCTACAAATAGGACACAGGCAGGCAGCTCCCCTTCCTCTATCCACCTCCCTCCGCCGTCTGGGCTTGTCACTACTAAAAGGGGAACAAAGGCAAGAGCAGCTAGGGGATTTGATTGTTCTTGTTTGGAAGGGAAACGTGTTGTTAGTATGTTGCTAGCATTTTTAACAGGTTGTTCTGTAACACCCCGAACATGGCTTTATGCTAAAAGGTGTGCAGGAAGTTGGCTGGCTCATCAAAACGTGCACCCGTTCCACGTTCCTTTCCCTCTTGATAATCAACTCTTGAATATTCTCAGTCACTAATGTGAGTGAGAAATGTGCTGTCTCAGTGATGGCATGTCCCATGTTCTTTAAAGCAGACAGGCATGACTGCTAATTCAGCTACAGAAGCAACTGCATCAACACTTTGTCTCTCTCAAATGAATCTGATGTCCACAATGGTGTTTGACAACACAGTGAGAGTGCAGCCGACAGGACCATAACATAATGTGATGAACTGCTGTACATCTCATATACACACAGACTCAGTAAATGGCCAATGACAGGAACAGTAAATGGCAAATGACTGCAGTAAACAGCAAACAAAGTCCATTTCAGATGCTGCAGGGTCCAAACAGTTCTCGTTCCCAACTCATCAAACGTGGCATTTTGCTCATTGACCCTAAAGTCTAGACAATATACTGATATTATATTGATATAGAGACTAGATATCATTTTACATTATGGATATTGTTATCTCATAATATTGCATAAGTGTCGTCGTTTCCTGGTTTTAAAGGCTGCATTACACTAAAGGGCTGTAATTTTCTGAACCTACCAGACTGTTCTATTATTTGCCTTTTCACACTTTATTTACATTACATTACAAGTATTTGTTAAAAATCTAATTCTGTCAATATTTTATGAAAGCACCAATAGTTATCTCCACAATATTATTGCAATATCAAAATTGATGCATTTGGTCAAATATATTGTGATATTTTGTTTTGTCCGTATTGCCCAGCCCTGCTGTTGGGTAGCTCTACTAATCAACAGCAATGCAACATATTCTACAAGGTCTTTTGTTTGCACAGTCTGAGAACTTACAGTATGTTTTTTTTAGAGAAAATGTGTATATGGAGCTTTATGTTGCAGCATGAAATGTTGAGATATTATTTATAAATTGTATTGCCTACCTCTATGTGGCCCTATATGCTTCAAACTGGGATGCTGTAGGTGCCCTTCTGGCATCAGTTTTGCAGGTGCAGAACTCTGCAGTCAAGTTGGCAATAATAAATATGTAAAGTCCAGACAGACTTTCAAAATATAGGTTAGTTAGTTAAGTTTAGGAAACAAAAGATTATACTTTGGGATAAAGTAAGTATGTTACTTATGTAAGTTCACCTATGTGACCTAACATTCGTAGCATAACTCTACCGGTCTCCTGGGTGAGAACCCTGCATTCATTTGGCCTGTCCATCGTCCTCCAAACATGAACCTTATACCACTCCGATGTCACCAGACTTCAACGGCACATTAAAGCATGCTGCTAGCCTCCAAAAATTATGCTACTAGGAATGTGCGCAATTAGTCAACTTAAACGTTAAATGTTACTACCCTTGTTGATCAGCACCAGAAGTACTAGTTGGGTGAACTAATTATTTATTAATATCTTATTAATGTATCATGCCAGTTAACTGTTGCATCTAAAATGTCACACTGCTGCCAATCACTAATCAGGACTGCTGTGATACGATTTGGCTGCTGAAGAATGTAACAGCTTCAAATGGCTTTTCATACATGTTGAGTGTTTTCTTACTTTTAGACTACTCGACTAGTCTAAATTAAAATTTCTGTTTGATGGACAGAGTAAATGCCATGAACAGACTAGACTCTACAGGGGTACCTATAGTATTGGACACTGACCAAACCGCCATATTTTACGCATTGGGAATGAGCATGAGCTGTAATAATATAAGCATGCATGCTGATGATGAAACAATTAGTTTATTGGCATAAAACTAATCAAAATATAGATAATAAAATGCTAGTTTCATCCTCTTAAATGGAAGGACATCTTTGTAAAATGAAAACCTTTGGATTTTTGTTGGAAGCATGATTACTTTGGATTCTGAGAAATTGTAATGGCAATTTTTCAGCATTTTGTGACATTTAAATTGATTAATAGGAATAATGAATTAGATAAATCACGAATGACAATATTTGTGAATTGCTGCCTTGCAGTACATGTCATCTTCCAATGCACTGCAAACTATTGGTGCAGAAACAGAGCAGAACTGCAGCCTTACACATCAGCAGAAACGGCCACGTGCTGAAACACATGCAGCCGCTTCAAGTGTTGTTGATTGTGCTCATTAGCACTCATAATCCTGGTTGCTGTCATCAAGTGAAGCAGTAATTGTTTTGTTTTGTTTTTTGCATTCGAGGCTGTTGATAAGTAAGACTTTATGAGACAGGAAACTTAATCATGCCACTTTCAAAAAGCGCTCACTTCTCAATTAACACAGCCATGCGTTCACCCTCAGTGAGGAATATGTGAAATGCTGCGACACACAGGGCCAGTATCTTGTTTACTTTGTTTTGCTTAAGTGGACAGCCCTCTTTTTTTTTTTTTTTTTTACAGAACTTGCTTGCAAGCATGCACACGTCAGAGAAGGGGAGAGAATGACTTCCAATGTTTTCTTGTTGGGCACTGAGGCATGGATAAATATTCTACTTGTAACAATAAGTGGAAGAGACAGAGGTTGTCTGAGCTCTCCTCTCCTCTCCTCTCCTCTCCTCTCCTCTCCTCCTCCTCCTCCTCCTCCTGCAGTTTGCAGAAGTAATGTTCAGAGTCTGCAGTGAAAGAGCTATTTTTTCTTTTGTTTAGGCAATAACTGTCAGTTCACAAACTAGCAGGACAAAATGAGGATGCATAGCAGAAATGCCATAATTGGACAGGATCTCCCCATATTCTTGCTTTATTTCTAGTTTCAAGTGAACATTTAATGCAGTTGGCACTTGCTTACCTTTACAATAATGTCCTCTTTTGGTGTCTCTTACTCCTGTTAGCTGATGTGGTTATTATTAAACCTTGTGTCTGTGAATGAGCCTATTAGCCATGAGCTCCCATCCCCCCCTGAACACACATTCTTAAATATTCAGACGCAGCAATAGCTGCTCTGCTGGTTGTCAGCCTCCCCAGCCAGAACAGTGTTGGTGACAGTTTCATTGCCGATATCACAAGTTCCACGTTGTGGAGGAAACACACACGGGCACTGATAATTCCTTTGACAATTTAAAACTTGGTGCATTTAGCCATGCAGCAGTCACTGCAGCGTGTGTGAGGCTATAACTACAAATTAATGGCTGCGAGCAGTGTGGAAGCAGAGCGAGAGACTCTTGTTGGACATGGGGATTTGAAAGTCAGCATGTTGTCTCCAGCGGTGGATGCGTTCAAAGCTCAGTGGCTACAGGCTTTAACTCTCCACAGGGAACTTTAGGGAGAAAGACACACTAAATACCCTCCAACACCAATGTATTACACAGCATAATACACACAATTCACTGTGCTATAACAAAGTATAAATATTTTAGTGGTTTGGCCTACATGTTGAAGACAATATCAAGGCTGGAGATGAAATGGTATGAAAATTAATATTAAGATTAGAGTGACCGAAATGATTGTTGTCATTATTTTGTTTTTTCTTTTTTAATGTGCTGAAAACACACATTATTATACATTATTATATAGGTATTTGGTCAAAGACATTTGACTTTCTCCATATTACCCAACCCTAGTGATAATTAATATTTGAAAAGCATTGTGAATTTTATTGTGGTTTATTGTGAAACCGGTAATTGTTTCATCCCTAATCCAGACCTCTATAAATACAGACCTGTAGGTTTTTTTTTCTTCATTTCAAATACTGTATTGGTCATGCACATCACATTTTTAAAACCATTCTTGAACAGAAAGTGTTTTAAAAAGCATTTTGAATGTGCATATCTCCAACACATCACAAACTGTGTTGAAATATATAAACCACCTACAACGAGTGCCACTGATCCACTGTTAAACTGTGAAATATTGTGTAAAATGATATTGGAGGGGCTCTGGCTCTGTGTGTGTGTGCATCGTGATTGTGTTGGGCAATTGCTGTGCCAGTTGGTGGACAGACAGACTGCCGTGCGGGGCAGCAGACTGGCTTGCAGGGCACTCAGGGGACAGCAGACATTTTGCCTCCCCTGGGTCAGTGATGAGGGACAGAAGACACCACAGGGGGCCAGCTGACACCTGGGTCACTGTGAGAGAGTCTGCGCCTCATCTGGCCTCTTTGTCTCACTTTCTAGCTCCTAATGCCCTCTTTAGACATTTTCTAAATACCATTTATGCATTGTAATGTCTTTTTTTTTTGTACCTTTAATGTAGGCCTGAAAAATTAATCGAATTATTATCAATATTGCAGTATGGCCAAGTGCAATATTTAAATTGCAGGAGCTGCAATATTTGGGGGAAAATGTGTGACTTAACAGCATTATAATGAAGTACTTTGTTTCTGCAGAGATGCTCTGGCCTTCACATCTTCCTCTCCAAATATAAGAAAACTTTTGTTTATTGGTTACAGACCCAAACTAATGTCATATCATGATTTTAATTTAATTTTTCATATCGCTGTGACAATACATTTCAAAAAGACCAGAAGATTTAATTTTTTTTACAATATCATGGATCCCTACTTTCATGTATGAAGTCTACATGCAAAACTGGAATACTGCTCAAATGCAGACTGGATAACAGATGCAAATATTTGCAAATGCCAAAGACGTTGGGTAATGAACATTCAAAGAAAGATGCAACAATGTTTCAACAAGCTCAGAAAGGTTAGTGCCACAGTGCAGTGTGGACTGTCAGTAAGCCAAGCATTGAAAGGAGTTTCAAACAAACACCAGGTAATATTTGCATCTTAGGTACACATGCTCTGGGTGCACAAGCTTTACATCAGGGCTATTCAACTTCAATAGCAAGTGGGCCAAATATAAAAATGACCAGGGGTTCATGGGCAACCAGAATACTGTGATTACTTTCCTACAAATAATTCATACAATATCATGTTAATAGATACAGTATATTACTACATGGAATAAACTAGTCACATGTATTGCTTTTCTTTCATTTCATTTCAGTCCTATCATTATAAACAGCTCTAGACAGCAACCAGTCTACCCAAAAAGTAGTAAAGCTCTGGTTACAAGGCTTGATACAGAAGAGCAAAAAGTTGCATCTAAAAAACCAAGAAGACATAAAGTGCTTCTGACAGGTCCATATTCACAAATGTAAAACACAAAGACTGGGTTGCACCAACAAAGAGTGTTTGAAGATTAGTTCTAATAAGAGCAAAACTATGATTAAAATGAGTAAATCCAGATTTGCTAAATAAATCTAAATTTAATGATATAAACTGAGATAAATAGGGTTTAATCAATATGGAGGTTCTTGCTTAATCAAATTAAAATAAATGAAAAATAAATTTGAGAGCTGTTGGGATCTAGTAAGTACTAAAGAGAGGGAAACCACTTTCGGCTGCTCTGTATTCCTTTACTGGGGCAGGTATCACAGTGAACATCAAGTTGGTGGCTAGCTGAAAAAAAGTAAACTAAATGATACATTGTTTGTTAGCAAGCTAAGCAGCTGACAAATGTTATATTGCTAGTTAGTTAAAAAGTAAAAATAAAGAAATAAGCAAAACATATTGTTTGCCAGCTGGCTAATAATTTATCTAAATGTTACATTGTTTGCTACATAGTTAAAAAATAAAAAATAAAGAGATAAAGACATAAATGAATTAATTAAACAAAATGTATTGTTTGCTAGCTAGCTAAAAAATTACAGTTAAAAAGCCCCAACTTGTTAAATGTACAGATTTGCTGCTTGACTTTGTCCTTAATGATAATAAATGAAGTGTCTTTGGGTTTTGGACTGTTGATTGGACAAAAGAAGCAAGTTGAAGATGTTGCTTTGGGTTCTGGGAAATTGCGATGAGTATTTTTCACATTTTTTAAAACTAAATGATTAATTCATTCATCGTGAATGTAATTTGCAGATTAATTGACCATGAAAATAGTTAGTTGCAGCCCTATTTTATAACATCCTCAACAACACCTCCAAGCAGACAGTTCCATATACATATTTGTTAAAGATAAAAGATATTTGTTAAAGATAAAAACGGTGAAAAAGTATCCGGATTAACAATAAATAGGCCTGTTTAAAAGATCATAAAACATTTGGATAGCATTTCATACCTCAGTCTATCAGAAAACAATCAATCTCAGAAAACGGGGCCATGAAGTGAAGGTCTAATCTTCCATATTGTATCTGACAATCGTTTGCAATGATGATACTGATGTCTGTTGCTATGATCCCTGATGTAATCTCAGTTATCCCAGGATGTATACAGAACAGTATACATCCTGGGATAATTGAGATTGCATTGGCTGCCACTGTGTATATGTCTCACTTCATAAAATAGGCCCCAAGTACAATAATCTGCTGTGTAATAATAGCGTCCTCAGCAGGGTTGAACCTGTGAGATGCCGATGCCGCATCATCATAAACAACAGCTTCCTTTCATTTCAGGTGTGGCTCAAACCCGTTGCTACCTCCAGCCTGTGTTCTCGTGTTAAGCCGGGGATGAAACATTGATGCTAAAAGGAGGTGCAGCCTTGACTGGAGCAGATGTGACATGTTTGTCAAATGACCTACTTCTGTCCCTATTATGAATTAAAATTGTATGATGAAGACTGGGGCGGCTAATGAATGATACATGGTGGGTGTGGGGCCAAGTGGGTGGAGAGGGAAAACAAAAGGTTACACGGAAATAAACATGTATGTATGTTTCTGTGTCTATGTGGAAAAGTGTAAATAACACATTGCAATTCTGTAAAAACGATTGCATTAACCTATAGAGAATAAGCACAAACATAAACAGGCACACTGACCCACACACCACCCACCGAGCCTGAGTGCTAATGGCTCTTTAATTGGTTGAGTGTTTGCAGGGAGGTAGCTGTAGACAGATGTTATCTGGCCCTGCTCTCTGTAGGAGGTGAGAGTGGGGCTCTAATGGTCTGTGCATATGGAACCAGGACTTGGACCCGGGGTGGAGACGCAGCCTGCTGATCTGGCCCCTTTAGCTACTTAGCTGCTGAATTAGTTAGCGTGGGAAGGAAGCTGACTGAAGGAAGATTAATTTCCACATTTTGTAGCAGACCCTATTGTGCCAACATCAGCAGACTGTGTGTCCACTGCTTGCAGTAACACACTGTAAAAAATCATACAGAAATTTAGTGGATTCAACTAATCTTTTCTGTTTAACTCAGTGTGAGTATACAAGTTTTATTTATTCAAGTTAAGTCAACTTAAAAATTCAATTTATTTTCAGAACACTTCAGAATGTATAAACCTATAAACGTGAAGTCTTTTGATGTGAAATGATGAGTTGAATGCATGTACTGTACAGAGTTTGATCAACTCATTAAATTAAGTTTCTAAAGAAACATGATCTCTGTATTAGCAAACTTCCCAACATGCATTATGGGAGAGTTAAAACCCCTGAGTACCTTCTTTTTTTTAAATAGTTTGTCTCAGTACACTTAAAGTTATACTTGCTGTAAACCACAAATTAGTTATTTAAAAGATAATAAATTATCATACATTTTAAAATGTAATAAATGTTCATCAGTGTGACTAAACAGTTGTTTTTTTAAGTTCATATATTAAGCTTAATGAACATGTTTTGTCACGTTCAACTGAATTAATAGTACATAAAGTTTACTTAACTAGCAGGGCTCAACAATAAGGATTACCCACTTGCTTGGGACAAGTAAAATGCCACGCTGGGCTGGTAAAGTGTAAAGAGTAAGTGGTAAAAATTATTAAACAATTAACCTATGTTGATAATCAGTTAATTGTTTAAGTAATGTTTTGGGCAAAAATGGCAGAAAATGCTCCTTTCCAACACTCAAATATGGAGATTCCTTCCTTTTGTCTTTTTATTATCATATTAAACTGAATATCATTTGACTTTGAACTGAAAAAACAACACATTTAAAGACAACTTGGACTCTGAGAAACTGGGATAGACATTCTTCACTATTTTCTGACATTTTGTAGACATTGCAGCCCTAGATTAAACATGACAATTAACTTCAGTCTTTGTTGATATTTGATAACTGCCATTAAATCAAACTATTTGTGTAGGGACGAGTCGAAATTGACTCAAGGCAAGTAGATGACTGACCTACTTGCCTGACTGGGCAAGTTGCATTACCGTTGTCCATTGCCATTTTCAAATTCAAAAATGTTATCTGTTGGTGTAAAGCTATAAGCCCGTTATCCTAAAAAACAAAAGCCCACTGCTTTGAAAATACACACTCTGGAGTTACAGGTCAGTGACTGCCTGCTAGACTCTATCAATATATTGCTTAATTCAACCGTTGTAAATATCTAGTCCTTCTAATATATCATCAATGATTTCTTATGTCTCATAATCAGACAGATTTTGTGAACATTCAGCATTAATTTGAACTCTAATTAATTTGAAATAAGCAAACAAAAACATTTTTTCAAGGCTGGAATGGAAATTACATTGCGGCTCTACCATTGTTGTATTTCAACTTAGTATGTTTCCTTAATCTCTGATGGCATTTAATGGTGATTTTATGATGAATAACAGTAAATATACTTCAGACTTTAAATTAAAACAAATGGTTTCTTTTTACAGTGCAGTTTTCTTGCCCTTATGGACAAACATGGGCGCTGAGTGGGATGCTGCTTCTGATAAATGGACAGTGGCTTCTCTCAAGAAAAGTTTTATGTCTGTCTTGGCCCCCTGCCCTCCTTTGTCTTTCTTAGTGACTCCTTCTTTCCCTCATCCTCCCCCCTCTTTGTCTCCTTCCTCTCCCTCCATCTCGCCTGCTCCCTCCGGCTCAGTGAGGCACAACTGTGTGTCGTGAGAGATCATATCCTCTTGACCTTGCTCCAGGAGTTCTGATATATTTCATCTCTCATCGATTTTCTATCCGCTGCCATTTTTTTATCGCCCACTCCCTCCCTTCCATTGCCATCTTTCTTCCTATCCACAAAATCATTTTCATCTCTCATCCCATACAAACATACTAACAGAATTTCTATTAGTCAGGAGGGAAAAAAAGAATGGAGAAAGCAAGAAAGTAAGGGGATGGGACAAGATCGCATTTTCCATCAGAGTGAACTCTGAGAAAATGTCCACAAACAAATAGAAAAATACAGGCATGCTCGTGAAGTAAAGATGAGAAAAGAGGTGGAAAGGAAAATCAATACACTCATGTGCGTGTTTGTGTGCACACACGCAAACACAATAAGGCGTGCCCTACTTACAAAGCAGCCATTTACCTCTATACAATAACAGCAGCACTTCACTCTGAGGTCTCCTTAAACACTTGGGTGTCACTACCTGTGAAAGGGAAGAAGAGACACAAAACAACTTCTTTCACAGAGTGACTTTTTGACCTTGATGCCCCGGCTAATGTGTTTTGACTAACACAGTCTGTCCCATTAGCATCCATGCTGTCGGAGGCTGTGAGGTTGCCCACCGTATGGTGTAATGGTCAGGGTTCAGGGTTATTGTTAAGCAGCCAGCATAGGCATCGTGTTTACTGTCCATGGGGGTGACTTGGCTCACGACCCACTGCCCCGCTGCATCTGGGTCCTCCCTGTGGAGTGACTCTTTGTCGTTTTGTGCATCCGACCTCGGCTGTCACTCAGATGCTTTCATCGCCTCTCATCGGTGTGCTTCGTGCCTTGTTAGGGATGAGTAGTGAGGATAAACATGGGATGAAGGATGGCAAAACAAGAGACATGTCACAGAGGGATACAATGGCCATGGCGTTTTTCCTGTCAGTCCATTTTACCGATTTCCCTCATTTCATCATAGACAGACACTAGACACTCTGATATATCAATATTATACTGATATTGTCTTAGTTTTTGGATATCATTGTATTGTGATATGGCATAAGTGTTGGTTTTAAAGGCTGCATGACAGTAAAGGGATGTGTTGTGTTGGAGCCATAGATGGTATATTAAATAGGGTGAATTAGGGCTGGGCGATAAATCGATTTTATCGATTAATTTGAATTTGTACTTAATGGCTATGACTTTTTTCACTGATCTAACTATGCTGTCGTCAAAGAAACATCATAACACTGTGATAATTATTGAAGCTTTGGAGATATCAGCTGTCTTAACTTCTACACAGCTCGTCTCTGTTCACCGGTGCAGTGTAGCTCTGTCTCACCCTGTCTGTGACACAGTGTGTCTGTGCTGATTGGTTACCCGTAACTTCTAACCAATCAGATGTGCTGTAGGCGGGACATTGAGCAGAGAGTAGTTGTGTATTACACTGTGCAGTGTATAATGATCTAATGTATGTATATACATAGAACAGTAGCTTACTGTATAAGTTTGAAGATTTTAATCTTATTACCATTATCATTACTATTATCATTATTATTACATTACATAACTATGGTGATAATTACAGACAGATCAAAGCCAAGTGCATTTTAAAAATAATTTAACCCTAACTCCACCATTTTTTTCTTTTTTGCTGATCCAAAAAATGATCCGATCCGTGACTTAAAACCGTGATACAATGATAGGAAACTTGTTTTGAACTATTGCTTTGTCATCAGCAAATTGATTTTAGGTAGGGGGTGAAAAAAATCGATTTAAATCGTGAATCGGGATTTTTTGTGAAAAAATCGGAGATTTTTTTTTTATCGCCCAGCCCTAGGTTGAATCTCAATTTAACATGCAATCTATGGTTGAAGCAAGTTGTTTCCTTCTGCCCTCTCCTCTCCTGACTCAACGCTCAGGCAGGTTACTTGTAGGCTGCAGGGACACTGACCCTATTATGAGCATAAGATGAGAGCAACATTTTGTTTTGATAATGACAAGTCCTGCACTTTAAGTTGATCATCTGTTTATAACTCTGTCATTAGTCTGTCAGTGTCAAGCTAAGCTACTTATCCCAAGAACAAAAACCCACTGCTCTGAAAATACACACTCTAGAGCAGGAGTTAAGTGACTGCCTGCCAGACTCCTTAAACATTTTGCTCAGTCTAACTGTTATAAACATCTATTCCTTCTAAAAGAAACAGACTCTTGCTCAATCGGCGAACATTCAATATGAATCTAAATTCTAGTAAACATGAAACAGGCAAACAGAAACAGATGCTCTGGATCAGAATGTAAATGTCAAAGGAGGACACGGTGGCTGTAGCGTTGCTATGTGGGAAGCCTGTATTTCATATCATGATCATTTTATGATTAAGTGAAGTTAATATATTACAGAATTCTTATTTTAAATTTTGTGAAAGCCCCAATAGTAGAGATGTAAGAATATATCAACTATTGCAATATTTCAATGACAAAATGTCTCAATACTGCACTGGACTCTGACAATATTTGATTAAGTATTTTATTTTATTATTTTAATTTAATTATATAAAAGGACTGCTCCTGACTGCATAGTTTTTGTTTTGCAATTGTACATGAATAATTTGCCAAGACAAGTCATGCCATTTGTTTTGCACATGCTTAGGTCATGGCTGGCTGTTTTATTTATTAAAAAAGGAGAGCATAGTTACGTTAAAAGGACAAACACATTTTTTTTAAAAAGCTTTACACACTTATTATTTAATAAAGGACATTTCTGCAAGCAGTTCCTCTTTGTTCTTTTAATATCCTGATTAATATTGTATCATGGATTTTTTATCCTGACATTATGGTACCTTGAGGTTTTTGGTATAGTTACATCCCTTAACAGTAGTCATTTCTACAATATTGTTGATTGTTGTTCTTATCTCTGACAGCGAGTTGATACACACAAGTGCAACGCCTACATAGTCCGGCCTCCTCTCACTTACTCACAGTGCTGTCTTATTCTCATCACTCGTCGTAATTGCTCTTTTTCAGCATGTCATGTTATAGCCATGTTGTATGTATCTTAATATGAAAATCTCAAATTTCATGCCCTCAATCTTGAGTGAGTTTTTTCCCCCACAGTATTGAAAAGGGTATCAAGCATTGATAATTTTCATTGTGTTGTATAGAAATTAGAGATTCTAGTATTGTGACAACACTAATATATACGTATATATAATATATCACAGAATAGCCTAAAAATATGGAGCTTTTATTTATAAGCCGTATTGCTCAGCCCTAACAGACACACACACACACACACACACACACACACACACACACAGCAGAGCTCCCAGAGAGCAGTACCGTCTCCTGGTCAAAAACATGAATGAGTCAACATTTCTGGGGAAGATGGCACAAACTAAGCAGCAGCAGGAACAGACTCCCTATTGATTTGTCGGCTCTGTTCAAAACAGGGTTATGCAATATCTTGCTCCATCTTTCTCGCCATTATAACTAATTATTCTCTTAATTTAGCCATCAACCAAATGTGGTATGTGCGCATGTACATGGCTTATGTAATTGAATGAATTCATGCACTGCCAGATATGTTTACTAGTAGAGAGATAGACATTTGGAGTGCTATCTATTTCAGTAATGTTTCTATTGAGCAAAAATTAAAATTAGGTGCTTACATAATGCTCTGCCCCATTGTTTACTAACAATAATGCTTTTCTGTTGTCCTCATTTTGTCCTTTTTTTTTTTGAAAAAAAAAATGTTTTTGTCTGGTGCTTTTGTTTGTCCTCATCTATAATAAGAAGAGACAGTGGGGTCAGTTCAGTGTCAGCGCATGATGCATTTTTAAGCAGCCACCATATAAGTGTATGTTTATGCCCAAACAGACACAGCCAGTTAGTCTCGTCCTCTTTGTTTCCCTGTCCTTTCTGCTATCTGTCTGTCGCTCTCGTGTGTGTGTGTGTGCATGTGTCCCCTCACAGGACCGTCTAGTCTGCCTGCTAAAAAGGGAAAGGTTAGAGCACTGGCACTATCCAGCCTTCTCCCCCTAATTGGCATTTGTAGAGAGACACAGATAAATAGATAAGCAAAATGGGGAGTTCAATAGACAGCGGATCACATCAGATCCTCTGTTGTTCTATTGATTACATATTGGACTCGCAGAGATGATATTCAGTGATGTGAAAAATACATTTTAGTAACAAGCTGATGGTCAGACCAGGTATTTGTCCACTCCTCTGGCATGCACGCTCGACACAGTGTATTTCAGTGGTAGTTGAAGTGATGTAGCGTTTTGAGTGAGTCCCATTCAGCTTTCTGCTTTAGTGATGGCAGTCTGTTGTTGTTGATTATCTTAGAATGAAAATCCTGTACATCCTGTACCCTTTACTGATATTCTTGTTTCAGTGAAAGTGTATCAGTTAGTACTGTACATCTGACATCATGACATCCAGGTCTTTTCGAGATTTTTTTTCCCTTGCATAAGGTTATGTCTAATGTAAGGCCAAATTGTATTTTGTGATCAAATAATTTATAATGTTTGATATAAAATGATCCACCTGAATTGGTTAAATTGTGTTGTTTCAGTTTTCATAAACTCACTGAACAAAACCAGCTACCTGCAGAGCGAAACAAGCTTTCTGTGTGCTGATGATCCACCCTGTATTCAGTCAAACCAGAGAGTCATGAATCTCTGTTTATATAAAGTGAGACAACAGAGCAAAGAAGAGTTTCTTTTTTTTACTTTTAAGATATCGGAGAGGGAATGTTTTGACTGCAGGCTAGATCCCAGTGATGGGGAAAAGAAGGTGAGAGACAGCACATTGAGGTATCTGATTTAGATACAAAAACAATCTCGCACTATCTCAGAAGTATTGGGAATAGAGGTAAAAATGTATACAGAGTGAAGATAATCAGTGTTTCTGCATTTTTCTCTGGTATCTTGCACAGATACCACACCTACAGTCCAATAAGGACAGCTCTCAGTTGATGTCTGTATTCATTTTGCTGTAGTTGAGGACAAGCCTCAGTATAATGTCTGTTCAGGAAGGCAGCCTCATGTGGTCATTAGGCCAGTTAGAGAAAAAATGAGGAGCTCCGTGGGTATACTGTAGATGTCACAGGCACTGGCTAACAGGCTGACAACTTGACCTGTAGACATGGCTTCCTACACTTAATTTGGTTCCTTCATAATGTATTAATTCAAGGAGATCCAAGCTATTGTTAACTCCACAGCTCTTCCTTTTGAAAACATTAGAAAACAAAACGTGTATTCAGTGGCATGTTTCAATTGACCCTTCTCCAAACAGCAGCTGTCCAATCATAGAATTGCAATTGTAACTAGGCACCCGAGACCTGTCAGCTTCGTCTTTCTCTACATGTTGAGGTGGTGTGCGTGTGGCTCTAAGAAGATATATATTCAGTGTCTCATAAGTTTTGAGGGTGGCGTTTTTTGTTGTCTTCCAAAAACCTAAAAAAAGAGCAAATGTATGAGGACTAGATTGAACTTCGTCTTTGTCAGCTCCAACGTGAGCTGCGGACGTTCACTTGTCTGCATTTGCCAAACTCGTGGCTTATTCTCAGTGCTTAAATTGGGATTTTAGTATGTGGGGAGTTTGAGGAGGAGGGTGTGGGCTGGTGTATAATCAAAGTATGTTCAAATAACAGCTGAACAAACTTGTTATCCGAGGAAATCTCGGTCAACTTTCTTTTTTCCTGTTTCTTGTATTTGCTATGATTGTCAATGCTGAAAAGAAAACCAAATCTTGATGATGGTTAAAAGATGTGGGGGGGACTCATAAAAGCGACAGTTACATCTTAATCTTATGTTAGCCAAATGCTAGCTAACTAGCTAGCTGACACTAGATGTAGATTAAAGGCTAATTGGTTATATTTAGATATCAACTTGGTAGCTAATGATTAATGTAGATTATCTAGTTAGCTAATGACTGATGTTTACTGGCTGGCTATTTAGTCAGCGTTAACTTAAGATCTGACTATATGATGCTTTTACATGTCCTTCAGCAACATCTTTTTAACCATATTCTTCTTTTTTTGTATATCTAAGTAAAAGAAACAGGAGAGGTGAAAGCTGAAAGTTGACTGAGGTCCCAAAAGGGCTCAGTGTCAGTTGTTTGATTCTATGTTCTGCAGCTGCCAGCTGCAA
>JAJHUR010000043.1:0-15112 GCA_027495735.1 Lutjanus campechanus
AGAAAGAGACAAATGGGTCCCTTAAGGAGAAAATTTGGGAACCACTGCTTTAGATCATATTTTCCAGTCGCATTGTAATACAATACTAGTGCAATGCTTTAGTCTATCTTAATAATTCAAAGGATGTTTTATGGCCGCGCATATTCGTTTGAGATCAATAACAAATTCCCAGAAACACTTTTTGCTGAGATGTTTTCTGGGAGCCGCACCATCAGCCTGCATATTGTCCTATCTAAAGATAAAACTACATTTACCCATCAGCCCGGGCGAGTAATCCTCCACCAAAATGTTCCTGTGATGTCATTGTTGCGGGACATTCAGTCAGGAAGAAACACAATCTTCCAGTTGATCCAAACATGGACTTCCTGGTTCTTACATGGTGTGTACTCTATGATGATCTGGGGCAGGTGTGATGTGACTCCACTAGCTGTGGTAACCAGAGAACTTAAGTTGCACCGTCACTGTGGATATAAATAGCTTTACTGAAAGCTACGCAGGGACAGAAAGAGTCCCATCACAACAGAGGGGGAGGGCTCACTCTGCCTGTGTATACATAAAGCATGCTGATAGCAGACAGTCTCCAGAAGAGACCAGACACACTGAGTCTACAGATAAGACTGCAGACAGCTTAGTTCATACACTTACACAAGAAGAGGAGGACATACGTGTTGGGATATAGACCCTGCATTGTTAGGACATGGGTTTGCATGGATCCAAGCCTCAGATACAAGCGCAGGTCCTGATGCTGGGCCTGGACGGATCAGGAAAGACCACCCTGCTCTACAAACTGAAGTACAATGAGAGCGTGGTGACTGTGCCAACTGTGGGCTTCAACGTGGAGACAGTGGACACAGACAGGAGCAGCCCAGGCCTGACGGTGTGGGACGTGGGGGGCCAGAAGAAGATGAGGCCCCACTGGAAGCATCACTACACTGATACAGCTGGACTGGTGTTTGTGGTGGACAGCTGGGATCAGAAGCGGCTGGACGAGGCCCGCAAGGAACTTCATCGGGTAATTAAAACAGAGAATACTTTAACACACCTATTCAGCATTTATAACCAGTGTATGAACACTTCAACTCCCATTTCACTCAAGAATTTGATTCCTTGCTGTTATTTCACTTGGGTGTTTGACCTTAATCGTGCAAAATAATGTTTGTGCAGAGTTTGACAATAAAAATCTGTTTTCACATTGAGCCCCCAGTGCACAAACACTGGGAATTGATTTCTCAGTGAAGTAGGGGATAATCTTGTGCCTAGTTTAAAAAAATTTGAAATGTAAAATATTTAGAGGGGACAGTCCACCCCCAAATTAAAAATTGCATATTTTCCCTCCTACCTGTAGTGCTACTTATTCATCTAGATTGTTTTAGTGTGAGCTGCAGAGTTTTGGAGATATCAGCCATAGAGAGTGTGCCAGAGAACACATTTGCAAAACTCAGCAGCAATGTCTCTCTTGAGAAATCATGGCCCAGTTACTCGAGATAATCAACTGACCTGTTGAACAGTTCTACGTAGGAACTGTAACCTCTCGTCAATGAGCAGATGCACGCTTCTTTCTGCGTAGTGATACGGGTGGAGGGTGTCATTCAGTAGAAGAAAAATAGTTCAAATGTAAGCCGAGTGTCGTCTTGTCCCATTTTATTGGAGAGAAGGCGCACATCTCTAAGGTTGATATCTCCAAAACTCTGCAACTCACACCAAAAGAATCTAGAATAAAGAGCACTACAGCTAAGAGGAAAAATATATAGTTTTGATTTGAGAGTGAACTGAGGGGGTGGGGGATCCATATCCAGTACAAAATGTAATTCACACATGGCTGGAGGAGATCTTTAATAAATGAATTATAGCAGAACACATTGTAACGTAGTTACACAAAGGACTGATTAATAACACCGTATGTATACATAGAAAAAATGAACATACTCCCCCAAAGCAAAACAAACAAACAAAATAGAATAAAAAAAAACATATAAAAACAAACAAAAAATTCATAGTAATATTCTGTATTCTTAATTCACCGTGAACTTACTGAGTTTTCATTCACATCTTGTGTCTTACTTCAGGATGCTCATCATCATGTAGAAAAATAACTATTTCTAGATAAATAAATTGTGATTAAATAAATAGTTATTCATTACAACTGTTATGTTGACACTCACTCATTTATATTATCTGTTTATGATACAATCTGATCTGATCTTCAAAGGACAGGTTGATTCACCAAAAAAATTCCTCTACACTGTAGTAATTAAAGTATTAAAGTGTTCTTTTTTTCCTCTGTTTATTAGATCCTGAGGTACGAAAGTCTCCGAGGAGTCCCTCTCGTGGTTCTTGCCAACAAACAGGACATTCTGGGAGCTTTAAGCCCGGAGGAACTCTGCGTGAAACTGGACTTGAGAAGAGTGTGTGAGGGCAGGGCGTGGTTCATCCAGCCCTGTTCAGCCACCACTGGGATGGGACTGGAGGAAGGTTTCAGGAGGATAGTTTATCTGATGAAGACTCCACTGAAACAGACCCAGGAGGACATTAAGGTGAAGATGAGGTCGAAGGGCTTAAGCATCACAGCTATGAAAAAAGCCTTTCTCTGCGGCAGATGATGGAGGAAAATCCTCCCTGCAGATTCATCCATACAATGATTCCTTCTCGCCTGCCTCGTCAGTAAATGGCCTCATTGTGGTCTGATCAAATAAGAGGAGGTGATAACAAAAGTGGTGATGACATGATCACAGTTTTTAATCTGTGGCAGAAAGAATGTTTACTCCGTCCTGGAGAAGACAAAGTGTCTTTGTACCATGCTGATAACCCATGATGACTCTGTGAATAATCTTGGATTATGAGGGTAATTTTAAGAAATCAGATGGTGCCACAAACTGATATAAACTGTTTGCAAAGCACGTCTGAGATAATTCAGTTTGATAGTGTCCACACAAACTGTACATGAACAGTGACTGTACATGAAAAACTGACTGATAAAAACAACTACAGCTGCAGTTTCTGTGGCTTTAAGAAATGTTTTCCAGTTGTGTGTTATCAGTTTTTCTTTATTTATATTATTTATAAATTTTAAATTAAAAAATGGTTAATCAATTATTAATCTTTCGTTAAATTAATCACCAACTGTTTTAATAATCTATTAATCATTTTGACTTCGGACATCTTGGACTTGTAGAAACACTGATCAGTGTTTTTCATCATTTTTTGGACCAAACAATTAACTGGTTAATGGAGAATATAATCAACAGATTGATCAATAATGAACATAATTGTTACAGAAACAAACTGAAAAATAGGTCCTAACAAGTGGAGCACACGGACGTAATTGACAAGATTGTGAAATGATCAATCAATCGATTAATTGAGAAAATGACTGACCGATTAATCAACAATAGAAATCATCGTTAGTTGCAGCCCAACAAAATATAAAGGCTCCTTGATGTGTGCTTACTATTTTCCACGTACACTGTATTTATTTATTTGGGTCGATGCTGCCAGTGTTGTTGAATTTTGCAGATTTATGATTCATGTTCACTCCGTTGCACTACGGGTCTGAGAGAGTAACGCAATTTAAATTCTATGTATGTCCTGTACATATGTGGTATTGACAATAAAGAGACTTTGACTTTGACTTTTGACTTCAGCAACATGAACATGACTAATATACAGTATCTATATATACAGTATAAATATGGTATTGATGTGAAGTATACATGTTGTTACATTCAGCACATTAAAACTATGTCAAATCTATCAACTCATGTTTTGAACGTGTGTGTTGAATGTTATTCTGGCACCGTTTCAGTCTTGTTTTTATTTGTTACAATGAAATAAAGTTCTTAAAATATCTGGAATTGAATGAGGTGGTTCTTCTGGAGTTTGGTTGCTAAAATAAATAGAAGAAGAGATGTTTAAAGTATTTATCTTGAAGAACAGGTCTGTCTTAAAACAATACTCACATGCCCATATAACAATAAAAAGGTTAATGGTCACTTTTTTTGTTAACTTACAGTAAATCAATGCATCATGTTTCAAAGATGACCATATATTTCATATGTAAAATCTTAATTGGCAAAGTAATGATAGAAATACTCAATTTTATAATTCAACATTGTAGTCACAGTATTACTACCTGTTTAAAGTTGTTGTTATGCCCCGTTCTGCAGGTCAGAAGTTAACAGTGAAACAAATGAGTGCTTTAGCTCCCAGTTTACACTATTTTGTTCAGTCTTCATCCCTTTCCTACTTTCCCAACTATTCATGATCCTTTCTTGACTTTTTTCAACTCAAATCTACTCATTCATACTTTCAGTTGCTCATTGAATCCTTAAAATATTTCACATCTTTCAAACATTATTGGTATTATTCAACTTGTAAATCCCATTCATACTAATTAGATCCTTTTCCCACTTTTAAGACTAGTCACACTGCTTCAACTGATTCTTATATTAAAGCCAGCTATGCAGTTTAGCTTTAAGCCATTAGCAGAGCAATGCAGTTTTCCAACTATTCATACTCTTAAACTTGGATTGAACCATTCATACTTTAAGCCAGAAACTCAAATCAAAATGTATAATGTTCCAGATCTTTCATGAACCACGCATGCAAAAAGGATTGACTACATCTACAAAAATGTGATCGATATATGGTTAAAGTAATTTTCATGCAAAAATGTTCAGTTTCTCAAACGTCTAACTCCATCTATTATCATACTGAACTGACTGTCTTTGGATTTTGAACTTACAAAACAAGACATGTAAAGACGACTTTAAGAAACTGCGATGGACATTTTTTTTTATTACTTTCTGACATTTTATAGATGTTGCAGTCCTAGATTAAACGTGACACTTACCTTTAGTTTTTGTTGCAATTTGATAACTGCTAAAACAATTTGTACAGGGGCATGTAAAAACTGACTGGGTAGGTATTAATGTTGAAAATGTGCTATCTCAGTGCACAGCACTTCAACTGATTCTCCATACAAATTAAAGCCAATAGGTCAGTTTAGTGTCAGCTTTTTAACAAACATTAAAATATTCTACCCTTTTCAAAAATTATTCAATATTTAAAGCCAGCTATGCAGTTCAGCGTCAGCCTTTCAACATCCAGCGTCCACACCAGCAATTTATTCATAAATTGAGTTCTCTTGCTGTTCCTGAGTAAAAATGATCAAACATAAGTTTGTATGTTGATATGTGGCGCGCCCTGCAGATAGATGTGAACAGTGAAGCCAATGAGAGTGAAGGGGATTTCCCCACCCTTCCTCTACGCCAGAGCGAGGCTGCCCTCCACCACCGGCATTCCCAGTATGCACCGCGGACAGAGCAGCAAAAAATAGTCGGTTCACGAAAGGCTGAGAAAAGGGAACTAGAAAAGGGTAGCTCACAAGCTAAATCCACGAGTTTAACTGTATTCACCGCAACCAGAACCGCTAACATGGCTGACAACGAGAAACTGGACAACCAGCGGCTGAAGAATTTCAAGAATAAGGGCCGTGATTTGGAGGTAAAAGTTATGCAGATCGGTGTCGAGGATCTCCTCGCTGTGTTCACGGCCAGCTTCGCCTCCTGGCTTCCTTGTGACGTCGTTTCTAATTTCCACCATCGGGAACTTTGTACCCGAAGCCTCGGCCAGGGCCTTCACTCATCACCGGGCTTAGATTGCTGGCTTTAGCTGGGCGGGCTCCCTTTGGGTTTCACCGGTTTCGTTACACCATGAAACTGCGCTGGTTATAAAACATGTCAGAGAAGCTAGTCAGAGTTCATCGCCTCCGCTGGATGTGCTCTGCTAGCTCAATGCTAGCCAGGCCCACGGGGTACATGCTAGCTTAACTGAAGCATATCATACACCGGATCGCTTTAGGTCGATGTGTTGGCTAATGAAAACATTTAATGTGTTTCTAAGCATATATATAATTTCCATTGAGGTGATAATAGGTGAATATTTGTTGGATTGGCAAGCGATTACAGCAGCTGATTAGCATTATTTTGATACTGCAGTTAGCTAACCTGCGTGCTAGCTGCGTTCTAGCCGCCGTTAAGCTCGGTGGGGTCGTATCTAGAAGGGAACCCTTTATTTGCGAAACTCCCGCGAGATTTTCACGCGTTGTTTCTTCATTGTACGAACCAATTTAGTTCTATATTGTGTTAAGGCGTTTGTTAAAATCTGGTAAGGTTTAGTGACAAAAAAAATGTGGTATAGTTGGGGAAAGATTATGGTTTGGGTTAAAACGCCTCACTCTCGCGAGAACTTTCGCCGGACTCTGGTTCCCTTTTACACACGACCTGGTGGATGGGCTTGGTGGTGCTGGTGGCTGCAGTTCCACCCATCCCCCGTCTTTATTACCAAAAACAATGGCGGAAACCAGTTAGCCGCTTAGCTGGCCAGTTACCTGGGTCTTTTAAATTGTGGCGTAGTGTTAAATTTTTACCCAGTGGCTTATTAACGTTACACATGCTCAGAAAATAAGGTTAACACAACCAGCTAGTTAACACGATCACATGACGGATAGTTCAAAGCTATCTAACACTTTCATGCTAGCTACCGCTGGATCTATAAGTTGACATACAGTCAACTCTGCATGCCTCTGCTTCATTAATGTCAGGGCATGGTGTTGTTTTCAGGCGGGCTCCCCGAATATGTGTGTGAGCAGGATATACTGTATACTCACACATCCTGTTTGACGGGTACTTTTGTGTTGCGAGCTAGGCCACCAGACATGAGGTGTCTCGCCTGGCAACCTGTTAATAACTTCATTTATCCTCGTCATGGTGGAAGTCTGTCGGCGAAAACAAACACCTACTCTGTAACTGTATCTAAAACAACACATTTCAGCTCATAAAGATGATAATAACCCGTAAACTCGGTTGCCAGTGTGGTAGGTACACCTAGCTAAAACTAATGCTAATTCCTGCAATAGATTCTACCTTCATGTTTGTTCTAATGTAAATTGTTTATTGAAAATGTCTTAAAGAGGTGTTGATTCAATTTCATAGTAGGGATGAAACGGTTACTGGTTTCATGATGAACCACTATAAAAATTCTAGATGATTATTGTTTCAAATTCCAATCATCATTAAAACCGTGTTTGATTACCATTGTTTAAAACACTCAGTAAAAACTGTACAACATCAACCGAAGTTTCAGTCTCAGAGCATACAAACTGGGTTTGTTTTGAGTTGGTGGCAACATTGATATGCCATTTCAGATGGTTGAGGATTTCAATATTAAACTTGGTGAAATTAATTCAGCATGTGTATCAGTACTTTTTTGGCCTTTTCAGCACATTTGAACCATACCATGTGATGTTTGATATGAAATTTTCAGATTGTTTCAACTCTTCTTCATAGTCATTTTGGAAGCAGTAGTCTGTATAGTTGGGAATCTTTTGGCACCTCACAATTTAATTCGATTCAGAGGGCTGCGATGTGATAAAACAAATATTGATGCATCAGAATAACACTGTGTGACTGCTGACAACTTTACTTTTAAAATATAACATGTTTGTAATGATCCATAATTATTTTAGAAGGATGCAACTTGCATACAGTGTGACTGTTGTCCAGGTCCCTTTTTCCTTCAACTTCATAGAAGCCAAAATGCTTCCATACACTAGCTTTTAAGCCAGGGGATGCTGGTCAGATTGTATCCATCTGTAGTTGCTCAGCCATCCTAACAAAACCACGAGAAGTAGCTTAGTTTAGAATGTAAACAACGCACATTCACACCTGCCATGTTACACCATCTAATTGGTTCGGCTGTAAGGAACATACTGCCTGGTCTTAGAAAATTGGTAGAGATGATCACAATGTCGAGATTTGGGTTTTGAGTTCGAATTCATATGGACTTTTCTGCATCAATTCATAATCTTTCAAGAGAGAATCGCGATGCATCTAAGAATAGATTCCCCCCACCCCTAGTAGTCTGTGGTGCTGTTGATCAGTATTGTGCTATACTGAGAGCCAGATTTGTTTCAGCTATTTGTCCAGTTCATGTAGAGCAGTCCTGATTGACAGCAGCAGCCCAAATTATAGTCTCTAATGAAGAGCACTGTTGTACATTTTGCATGATTAACCGCAATAACATGAATAAAAATGGTGTTATGCAAAAATGATCATTCTCACTAATCATGGATCAAATCACAAATGTCATGTCTGTCAAAACAATCACAATATGATTTCTTTTTACGGCATCATGCAGTTCTAGTGTTAGCTGTCTCGTTAAGGCACATAAAATTATCTTAGCAGTAACTTAAGATGATTCATATTAGGTTAGACTTGTGTTAAGTGTGTTTGGGTGCTGTCATGTGCAGTGTGTGGGCTGTTGACTTAATGCTGCAGGCATGACTGACACTGCTCATCAGCTCTGGTCGCACAAACTGGATCCTGATCTCAGACTGTGCCCAAGTTTAACGTTGTGTGCCACACTCTTCTTGGGCAGAGGCATTTTATGATTAAAGTTCCTTGTTGTAAAATGTTAATGTGCTGTCTCACCCACAGACTATGAGAAGACAGAGGACTGAGGTAGTGGTGGAACTCAGAAAGGTAAATACATACCCAATAACTTTCAGTAATTCACATTTATAACTGCATTAAATTCTGGCCTTTAACGGTTAATCGTTGAAATAAAATACTGAAAGATGCTGAGTTTTCCTTATCATGCATTGTGATTTTTCTGTTCCCTGCACCACAGAACAAAAGAGACGAGCACCTTCTGAAGAGGAGAAATGTGCCCCATGAGGACATCTGCGAGGACTCTGATGTTGACGGAGATTTCAGATCGGTACAGTTGTGCATCTTTGGCTCGAAGCGAAGCCTAAAGCTCAACAGTTAACATCTCAGTAGTTGTCCCTTCATGTGTGCAGCACTGGCACACATCAGACCTACGCATTTTAGACTTGCAATGTCACAAAAATGTTGTTTAATCAAGAATCCCACCATCACTAAAGTGCTCTATGTTTGGTGGCATTGCCGGATTAAAATGGCCACTCAGCAGTTCAGCAATTCAATCACGGTAACTGCCTAGTGGTATTGAGAGGGTTGACTCCAAATGGGCTGCCTAGCAATATATCAACAATGACACGCTGCTCTGACTCACTGCAAGACATTAGAGAGGCTTTTGTAGAGAAATGTGCCGGACAATCTCCTTTAAATACCTAACAAACCAATGACCGCTGTGTGACTGTTTTCAGTCGGTCTAAAATAACACATTGATTGTGTTGCCTGGAGGACATTTGCTTTTTCCACTTTGTTGCCCTTTCAGAATAAATAATTTGGGCATGTCAGACTATATATGCTGTTTTATGATAGATTGGATGTTTCCCAAATCCTCACTTTCTCTCAACAGCCTTTTTATTTTTGAATTTATCTGCTGTTGTCTGAGTTCTTGTCACTGGTATTTTTAATTTTGCTAAGTTACAGTCGTCTCATTCTTCCACCACAGCCGTGGAATGTAAACACACAAATATAAATCTGCCACAACACATATTTATAAGCAGGGTTGTGTTTAATTTTTTTTTCTTTTCTGGTTTGACTTTTGTTGCAATTTTACCACCCCACTTTATTTGAGGGTACACAGGCAATCAGCTGCAACTGTTTGCTATCAGAGGCAACGGCCAACTTGATTTAATAGGACCTGCAGTCATGGTCAGTGCGTGATCGAAAGTGATACTCAGAGGCAGCCTCCGCTGGGCACTGAACTCCCTGTACAGGGCGTCAGGTGAGCTTGCCAATTGGCAAATTATCATGTTGAATGCTGGCCGGCACATCCAGCCTGCTGACCGTTTGGCCACAACACCTCGTTGGTTCAAGTGAGAATGCAAGTCACTACATTGTTCTGATGGCATTTCCCATTCTTCTGTTCTCAGTGGTGCTCTGGTGACTTTTGCTTCCTGCTTTGTTAACTTCACACACAAAAGCAATTTTAGGAAAGAGTGTTTTTAATGAGCAAGAAATAACAGATGTCTGCTCAGCCGCATTAGGTACTGCCACAATATTCACTCTTCAGGGTTTTCAGATTGTTCTCTGCTTCTTTTTTCACTGATTGATAATTTACTTGTTACAGATCATCTTCTAACTTCTGACATTACATACTATATGTGTGTTACAAATGTGTAACTTTCCAAAATTTTTCTTTTTCAGCAAAACACCTCCCTTGAAGCAATAGTACAAGTGAGTCAATGTCTGATTTATTCATTCATTTGTATTCATTTAGTTTTTGTCTTTTTAGTCTTACGGGCATTGTATATTATGCAACAGAATTTAACTCTTGTCCTCCAAACTAAATAACATATTATAATGTAAATAGGAAGCTAGAAATTGGATTTTTGAATTAATTACATCTATTTGATAAAATGTTGTGCATGACTCGTTTGTTTTTTTGTTTATTTTTTTGTAGAATGCCACCAGTGATAACCAGGGCATCCAGCTGAGTGCTGTCCAGGCTGCCAGGTAGGAACACACCCTCGCACTCTTGGACTCCACTGATTATCGCGTCATGTTTCCACAAGTAGCTTGCCAGTAAATGAATGTTGCAGAGAGCAACCAGTAAAGTTCATTTGCTCTGGTGTGAAAGCTGTCAAACAAACTCTGGTATGGACCGAAACCACGTTTCCACCAAGCAGTTCACTCGTTACACAAACACACGAGGCATGTGTGGTTGAGTGAGTGACAGAAAGGTGATGGCGAATGCGAGTGGAGAAGCAGGGGGAAAGGGGTTAGCAGTAAAGTTGTCAATCTCACAGTGCATATACAGCAGAGGTTACAGTGTGTCATTTAATAAATGCTGCAGCTTGTCAAGACCAAAGACAAGTCTCATCTGTTGCTTCCCAACTGCTGGAAAAGTGAAGCCGTTTGCCCCGAAGCCTTGACAGTAAACATGCCTACATTTAAGAGTTCAGTCTGTGGTGGAAATGCAAAACACATCTAGGGTGAAGATACTTGTAGGTACAGGTTTCAAGAGTGCTGTACTGGAAGTCTTCAGTGGAAATGTGGCATAAACAATCAGACTAAAATAACATGAAATGTCCAAGGGGATGCTGGTGCAGTCCATCTGTGACGTAAAAGCAAAGTGGACTGATTGCAGGATTTTATGATACTGACTTTTAACAGGAATTCAAAAGAAACACTAATACAGAAATCTGTCTGCTGAGCATGAGTCTGTCAAGGGGGCGATCTTATTAACGATCTGCATAATACAAAATAAACTGAACAGCCAAAGTGAAGGTGACCTAGATGAATCTGACACGGCATCAGACTTATATTCAATATTATTATACTCAATATTTGAAAGGCCATTTTTAAGAATTATTCGTGAAACACCCATTAATTTGATTCAGTTCACTTATTCGGCCAAATATTGAAGTTGTTGCTAACCTTGGAGCTAACCCCGGTCATTTAACCAGCGTTTAGCAAGCAAGACACAGGAACTTGGCTCGGGTCTTGAGGATTTGTTGCATTAATGCACCGACAAATCGCCTAAACTGCATACAACCTGGACTATGATGTTCACACGCTTGCTAACATACAAAACCTAAGCACTGAGTTAGTCCTTAAGGAAGTTTGACACTTGTAGACACACATTTTAGTTAGTAAAACATTTAAATAAAATTCCTGGTGCTTAGCCCTATCAGGCCACTGGGCTTGCAGTGCACCTGCAGAAACCCTGTAAATGTTACTTTTGGCATGTTAAATAGTTCATGTGACACATTAATATCAAGACCATGCTGTCATGATTATCGTAATGTTGGTATATTCAGTGCCATCCAAACTCGCATATTGAAGTGTAGTTTATCCTGTAACTATACAGCAGTAATCCAGAATCACATCTGGTTCACAAGTGTATTTGTAAGCCAGAGATTCTGCATCAGTCTTTAGAGGTTCTCTGGATAAAATTGATGGCCTCTTGCAAAATTCAGTTTCAGTGTTGAAATTTCAGAGGCTGAACATTTTTCCAGCTCGGTTAGACAGCTGTGATTTAGAGTAAGTCAGCCCTGTCTGATTAATGGAGATCGTAAATGGCACTGCAGCTCCGTGGTGCAGCTCTCCTAAAGCAGGGTCAGGTGCAGCAATAAGGTAGCTGCATTAATGATACACAAGATTATTTTTATTTGTTTGCCTTTCATTCCACTGAAGTCTACCCTGCAGCTGTATCTTGACACTGAAGATGCCTTTGTGCTGCACCTGATGTTGTGCAATGTTCATGTGGGGTCAGACACAGGTTGAAGTCTCCTGTTATTACAGTCACTGATTGACTAACAGATTGTTCACATTCTTATGCTGTTTCTCTCTATATGTAATTGGTTCTTCTTGCTTGTTTGTGTCAGCAAAGCTATGCGAGTCTTAGTGTGTGAGTAATGGTCTTTTGTTTCCTCTTTGTTTTTGTAGGAAGTTATTGTCCAGTGACCGTAACCCTCCCATAGATGACCTGATTAAGTCTGGGATCCTTCCTATACTGGTGCACTGCCTGGACAGAGACGACAAGTAAGTCGGCTGTAATTCTGTTTGTCTGCATGCGGCAGTGAGTCGTGCTTTTTCATATGTGATAATTATAGTACAAGTTGGCTCTTTATCCTGATCATGTTGAGTTTATGTACACTTCAAAGTAATGCAAATGAGCCGGCAGTGTTTGGCCCAGCCTACATCTGAACGGTGTAGCACTTTATGTAAATGTGCTCCAGTTTTCACCTTCCAGGAATGGCAGAAATATAAATGACTCATCAGCATACTTTTTACTGTTTGATGCCCCTGCTCAGTCACACTCACTTTACCGCTGCCTCCATCAATCTCTCACCTCTCTACAGCCCATCTCTCCAGTTTGAGGCAGCCTGGGCTCTAACCAACATAGCGTCTGGCACCTCAGAGCAGACCCAAGCTGTGGTCCAGTCCAGTAAGTGTCATTGTGTCACAACACACTGTTTTTTCCTTCGCTTTCTTTCTCTCGATTTTATTTGTCTCGTTCTTTTTGTATCTGTTTTAAAAATTATTTGACATGTTTTAAGGAAGATTTAAAATTCTGCACTAACTGCTTATTTTATGTTAGTGGGGTATGCGGTTCTTTACTGGAATATAAACCCGTAGTATTTTTAAATTAAAATGTAATTAAAATTAGAGGTAAAAACTACACATTTCTTGCTAGTGATGCACTGATTTGGTGATGCACAAACATTGGTATTGGCTGATATTTGCCTGTGTCGCATTAAATGTTCTGTTGGTTGTAATGATACCAAAAATGCATAGTGCAATAATATAACAATAAGGTATTGATTGTGATATTAAAAAAGCAAATAAAAAGGACAGTTGGTAAAAATGTCCTTTATTAAATAATAAACCTTATGTGTACAGCATTTTTGTGCATAGAAAATTTATTTTTTCTTATACCTTGAAATAACTCTGCTTTTCTTTTTTGATAAAATAAAATAAATGTAACCAGCAATGACCTCAGCATGTGCAAAAAAAAAAAAAACTGGCATGAATTTTGACAGTGAATGTTTTGAACTTGATTTTTGTTTGTCATAAGAATGCTCAGCAGAAGTTGTGATTGATCTAAATGGCAGTTTTTACAGCAAGTTGGAACATGGAGTAATTGAAACACTTAAATCATAATGTCGTCATCATAATCTATGATTAATTACAAAAGATTAACAGCAGAGTTAGTAATTTGTGGCCTTGGATGAAGCATATTTCTGTGTCTTGAGCTGTCTCTGTTTACTCTTGTTGTTTTATAAGCTGCGATTCTAACGATCTTAGTTTGTTTATGCAAGAAAATATTTCCTCTTTTCTCCTTCCTCATCTTTTCATAGTTCATTTGCGCTTGATTGCATTTTAGCCAAAGTGCAAACTTGGACAGATCAAGACTCCAGATTTTGACATGGCCAAGTGGTCATTTTAATGTGTGTAAATCAGTTGATAAATGCTGTATTTAAAAGTAGGAAGATATGATTTATTAAAAAAGTTATAGAGCAGTTTAGAAACTCTGAATAACATGTTGTTGTAGCCGAATTAAAACGACACTGATCTGTTTCTTCTGTGTAGATGCTGTGCCGCTGTTCCTGAGGCTGCTTCACTCTCCTCACCAGAACGTGTGTGAACAGGCTGTCTGGGCCCTCGGCAACATAATCGGTGAGTCGCTGTTGCTACGAACACGAGCGCGTTACAAATAAATACAGTCGGAACAGAGCTGACATGCGCTCCATCTGTGTGTTTCTGTGTGCTCTCTGCAGGTGATGGCCCTCAGTGCAGAGACTATGTGATCAGCTTGGGTGTGGTCAAACCCCTGCTCTCCTTCATCAGTCCCTCCATCCCCATCACCTTCCTCCGCAATGTCACCTGGGTCATGGTCAATCTGTGCCGCCACAAGGACCCTCCACCACCCATGGAGACGATCCAGGAGGTGTGTACGCGTGTGTAGAGGAGGAGAGTGAGAATGAGTGAGCAGTTAGATGGCTGGGTAACATGGGTGTTTATGGAAGAGCAATACTTCAGGGTTAATGAGTCGGAAGCCAGTGAGGGATTACACATGCAGTCTTCTTCTGTTTGTACATTTTCAGAGGCAAGATATTCTGACGAGTGGTCGACCCACATGGGTTTTCCAACAGCCGATGCTGATATTTATAGAGCAGGTGGCTCTATACTGATATTCTGGGCACATTACAGTCACATTCTGTTCTGATACATGGTCCTCTTTAGGGCTGCAACTAATGATAATTTTCAATTAATCTGTCACTTATTTCCTTGACTAATCAATCAATCAAAAAACTTGATTACTGCCCACAACCTGAAGATATTCAGCTTACTAGAATAGAATAGAATAGAAATAGAATAGAATAGAAATACTTTATTAATCCCCAAGGGGAAATTCATTAAATTACTGTTTATATTTACTGTTTATATTACTGTCATATATGACTAAATATACTAGAAAATATTTGCATTTAAGAAGCTGGAATCAGAGAATTTTGAGTTTTTTCTCTTAAAAATGACTTAAACCGGGAGGGGTGTTCCTGTTGACCACCTTAGTGTTTTGTCTCTTTTCTATGCAAAAGCCATAATATATATATATATAAATATATATATATATATATATATATATATATATATATATATATATATATATATAT